>RJWM01019215.1:0-39510 GCA_004363535.1 Dasyprocta punctata
CAGGCCTCCTGCTTACTGTCCTGCCCTTCTCCCCAGCCCTCTCTCCTTCTGTGGCCACACCAAGCCTGCCCCGCTTGGACCTTCTCTTCGGCAGTGATGTGGTCCTTTCTAGAGCTGCAGGTCTCGGCAGATCCCCCAGCCAGACCTGTGGGAGACCAGGCATGCTCCACACCTCACGCCACACCTTTTCCAGAGTCCCCCCAGTCTTAAGTGCACTTGACATTTATGTGTGTGCGTGTTACCATTCTTGCCTTGCTTGAATGCAAGCTCCATTGAGAGACCTTCTTTGTCAGTCTCCTTTACTCGCACGTCCCAGTGCCTAGAGAAATTTCTGACCCGCAGTATGGGCTTCCTGAGTGTTTGTGGAATGGCCAAATGAAGGAAAACGCTTGTCAGGAGCATGTTTGGAGGGAGGCATTCAGGATTGCCGGGTGACACAAAGCCCAGCTACATGGGCGTCACTTGAAGGAGGAATGTCCTGGGGCTGTGTGCTGGTTCTCTGCATAGTGACAGCCCAGATCACCTTCTCTGAGGCAACAGGCTGGTTTTGAGTAGGCCCAAGAGCCAGAACCGGAGTCAATGGGCAACCCAGGGAGCCAGACGTGGTAGCTTGTGCCTCTAATCTCAGCACTGGGAGGCTGAGGCAGGAAGACCACCATAATTTTAAGGCTGTCCTAGGCTACTTAGTGAGTTCAAGGCCAGCCTGAACTACATAGTGAGACCCTGTCTCAAAAAGGGAGAGAAATCTAACGTGTCATTTTGTCTTAGGATGGGCCAGACTTACAGGGAAGTCGTGATTTCTGAGGCATATGAGGGATACGGCCCAGACCACTGTGTGCAGGCCTGGGGTGGGACAGTTAGAGCTGTGGCGCTCACAGCCCGCTTCTGGCCTCAAGCTTGCCCTGTATTGTTGTTACTTACTCATTCACTCAGTAAACACCCTGTGCTTTTCATGCTGGTAGTACAGGAGGCGGCTTGTGACCAGCCTGGAGTGACCCGTTGAGGGTGGGAGTAGGAAGCTGCAGGAAGCACAGAAGGGTCCAGACACAGGCCTGCCAGAGAAGGCCCCTCGGCCTTGAGCAGGGCGTGAAGGAGCAGCAGTGCAGAGGGGCGGGCCTGACCCCGACAGAACAGTAAGTCCAGAGCCAGAGCCGCTCCAAGGCGGCTGTCAAGTACTCAGTGACCCACGGCCGGCTGGCAATCAGGAGGAAGGACTGGGAAGGGCAGGGGGCTTCCCTGGGGGAGCTTTGTGGGGATCACCTCACTGGGAAGCAGTGACAGAAGAAGGCATAGTGGGAGAAGTGGGGTGAAGCACCACAAAGGGGATGAAGGCGTTTTGCAAAGGGTGCTGTCTTTGCTATGGAAAGCAGGCTTGAGACGTGGGGAAGCCTCGGCGGTCCTGGCAGAAGATGGGGAGGAGGCAGTGGGAGCAGATCAGAGAGCAGCCTGGAAGGGGGGTTCGTGGATTGGTCAGGAGGCTTGAGCAGGGCATGGGCTTCTTTTTGGTTTGGACAGTGGGGGTGCAACTGTTGGATCGCTGGGCAGCAACTCCGCTTCCTGGGATGTGGTCGCAGGGAGAGAAGTGGTCCTGCTGAGCCTGGGGTGGTGGGGAGGCAAGAGCAAGGGGCCTGGGGGGTGGCTCTGCGGCAGTTCCCAGCAGGCACGTGGGCATGGTTTCAAGTGAGTGCTGCAGAACCAGGAGACCGAAGCCCAGGGGCAGTGCTTGGACCCCTGCAAATGGATGAGACCGTCCAGAGAGAGAAGGTAGCAGGCAGAGCTCAGAGGCAAGGCCCCTTGCCCCCTGCAGGGGACTGAGGAGGAGGAGCGGGGGGTCCCGGGTGGGAAGTCAGCAAGCTGTAGGTGCTGCTCTCAGCTCTAGCCTAGCAGGGCTTGGACTTAGTGACACCGGTCATTAGTGACCTCATTTATGCTGATGAGTTACATTTAGCAGCATCTTTGCCCTCCAACTGAATTCAAAGGGTTTCCAGGCATCACAGGGTCTGGGTTGCTTCAGGCTGCGGTTAGAGCAGCACAGACCAGGTGACTTGCAATGACAGCAGCTGCTGCTTATGGTTCTGGAGGGCTGGAAATCCAAGGCCAAGGCACTGGCAGATCCAGCGCTGGGCGAGGACTCACTTTTTGGTTCCCAGCTGGTGTCTTGCTGGGTCTGCATGCGGCAGAAGGGACCGGGAGTTCTCTGTCTTTGTGAGGGCACCAGTCGTGTTGGTGAGCACTGTACCCTCATGACACATGCCCACCTCCAAGTGCCATCTCACTGTGGGGATTAGGTTTCAATGCATGAACTCTGAGGAGCAGATGTCCAGTGTATTTGCAGTGTGTGTTATTGTCTGTGAAGAGTGTCCTGTTAGGGTTCCGAAGAGCCCGTCACCATTGTCCAGTCTCAGCAGTGGGCAGAGAGGAGCTCCGATGACCCAAGGCTGGAAGGCCCTAGCCTCACCCCTGGAAAGGAAGCCTGCTCCCCACACCTCCACCCGGAGTGCTCACTCTGGGCAGCACCCTTGGAGCCGTGCAGACAGTCACTCTGCTCCCTGCTGGTGGTACCTGTAAACTGGGCCTTTAGGAAGGAATTGCTGGATCTTAAGGACTTGCTCTTCTAATTAAAGAGAACTGGAGCTCAGGACGTAGCGGTTGTCTTGTAATGAGGCTCTGCTACCAGTGATGAAGGAGGTTGGCAGTGGGACCCAAAAGAGCCTTCAGGGACTGGGTGTGGCTGGGAATGAGGCTGGGAAAGGACTTCCGAATCCAAAGCTAAGAATGCAGCTTCCACTGAGTCATGAGACGGAGGGAGGGATTTGGCCCACGGAGACCGAAAATCTAGACACCCTGTGCTAGAAGTGACCGTGCGTGCATGGGGAGCCAAGCCCCCTTCCAGCCTGATTTGAATCTGGGTCTTATCACTGCCAGACAGCTCCCCCGGGACACGTGGGAAGAGTGACTGGGACTCCTCCACGCCTCCGGATTCATTCATCGCAAAGCTGCTGTCAGGGTTTGTGTGTGGAGCCTGTGTGCAGAGGAGACGGCCACGCTGCCACCCCGATGATCTCATTGCCAGCGCCCTGTGTGTGTGGTTGTCACAGATTACGTAACCTTCTGACACATTCTCACAGCAGTTCACTTCACTCCTGTGCGCCTTCATCACCATCCTCCGTCTTGTCTTGTCATCAGGTGGGTGGGTTAGTCTGAGCACTCCTAAGGGAGGGGTCACCACTTCCCGATGCTCGTATTGGCACAAACCAGAGGCTGCGTCCCGCAATTGCAGACCCACATGGAGACGCACTTCCTGACAGCTGGAGCCCTTCAGGAACACAGCAGCTCCAGGATGACACTGGCTCAGTAGCCTGGGGTTGTGTCGGGGCCACCCGTCAGGGACACGGACAGGGGGTGACTGTCCTGGCCTCAAGGCTGACTTCGAAACGCTGGTTCCTAAGGCCTGGCTTTATCAGACTGAGAGGAGCAGTCTGATAACCTCTCAGACTCATCCACTCAGAGGAACGTCTGCATTCCCCCAGCTGCTGGACCCCGGCTTGGCTCACCTGGGGAATCCCTGCTCTCTCAGCTTCCACTGCTCTTCAGAACTCTGGGAGACTGAGGCAGAGGGATCGCAGGTTGAGCCCAGCCTGGGCAACTTGGTGAGAGAGAACCTGTCTTACAATTTTAAAAAATTTAAAAAGGGCTGAGGGGCCATAGCTCTGTGTGAAGGCCCTGGGTGTAATCTGCAGTATCTGCACACCCCACAAAAGGCAACTCACAGGACTCCTTTTGACCCCAGTAAATGAATTTTTTAAATTAAACTATTTTTAAAGGAATACTTTTTGATGCCTTGAATAGAAATTAAGAGGGAATATTTCTTAAAACAACCGCGTTGGTACGCAGTGCCCTGGCAGCTTCTGCCGAGCGGCCTTTGGGAGGTGCGTTATCCTCTTTCATAGAAGAAAGCCTCCACGCCGCCACCTCAAGAGTTCTGCAAGTTCACATTATGTAAATATATGTAATAAAATATTTATTTAAGGTTTCCATAAAAATGTCCAGAGAATAAGAAAGTGTCTCTTTGCTGGTTTTAAAGGCTCTGCTGGGAATTTTGAGTGAAACTTAAGCCTCTCGAGTGTGTTTTGTTTGGCCCCTGTCATGTTTTATCTCTGGTAATGAACTCTTTGTCAGTTTGTCAATTTTCACGAAGGACAGAGAGTTCATGTGTAGTAACAACACAGAGTCCAGATTGGAAGTTACGGTTGATATCACGGGAGAATAATCCCCTCTTTTCCTTTAGTCAATATTTACCTGTGAGGCCAATATATTATGATCCTGACTTCAAAAGAAGACACTTTATTTTACCTTCTCCGGGTGTTGCTTTTAGATACTTGAGCTATCAGAACGCGAAGCTGAGCCGTCTGAGACTTCTGGCCGAGTCACTTGGGGTTGAGTTCCTCTGTCCTCGCAGGCAGGGTCATCAGAAGGGGCCACCGCTTCTGGTGACCCAGTGACCGGCCGTGTGCGGTCAGGTGGAGGCCGGGGCCCGGAGGGGCTGGCTTCTCCCGGCTCCGCACACAGCCCTCCCTCCGCTCTGAGCCACCTCGTGTGTCTCACCCCAGAGCCGGGGTCGCAGAGAACCTCGAGGTTCCCTGTGGTGTCCCATTATAGGACCAGGCAGGAAACCCGAAGACTCCCCCGTCGAGGGATCTCAGTGTCAGAGCAGATGAAGAACAGGGAATCAGATTCCTTCCCTTGCCTGAATCCCTTATTTTAAGCACCCCATGCTTTAAAACCGAGGAAAGGGTATCCCCAGTGAAGAAGCAGTGACGGGAGGGGTGTAATAGAGCTACAAACTTCGCAGATAAAATCTCTGACACCTTCGGACTGGCCATCCGGGTCACCAGGGGGTCAGTGATGCTGTCTCCTAAGCTCTCCGTGGCTGTGTCGGTATAGTGAGCGTTCTCGGTGAGTCAGAGCGGAAAGTGGATCAATCAGCTCGAGAGTGGCCAAGTCCATGGGCAGACAAGGCTCAGCATCAGCTGGATCCTGGGGTTCAAATGAGGTCATCGTGATTCTCCTTGTATTTCTGAGAGCTGTTCTTTCCTGCGTTGGTCTGAGTATGAGGCAAAGATGCTATCGGAAGACAGACCGCCTTCCCTAATGTTCGTGTCAGTCCTGAAAGAAGGGCTCAGAGTAAACTGACCTGGAGTGCGTGGCCAAGCCCAGTCGCTGTGGCCAGGGCAGTCTAGAGGAGCTGACTGTCCAGGCGGTGTCAGCCCTGTGCACGCAGTGTCCGTGCGTCTCTGCCGTGATGCCGTCTTCGCACTGCATGTTTGTTTTCCACATGGACTCTTCCTTGTTCGCTCCACTTGGTGCTTGTTCATGTACATGTAAGAGCGTCTGTGTGTGTGTACCTGTGTGTGTACTTGATAGATGATTTACAGGATGTTCAAGTGTGAACCTTAGATTTTTTTGCCTGTTACCTCCGTAACCCTCTCAGCCGGGTGACTGTCCACTTCTCCGGCAGAACTGGGGCAGAAGGCAGCACCTTTCCTAAAAGGGAAAAGTGATGCAGGTCTTTGACCAGAGGTGAAAAACATCAGGCAAACTAATCAGCTCTGGCCTCCTCCCCTCAGCAAGTCTTTAGTGAGCACCCACGGCATGAGCGCTGCAGGAAAGGCCGGCTGCTGAGCTCCCTGTGGCGGGGAAGCAGACGCGGGCGTGGGAGCCGGTGGGGAGCGCTGTGACGTCCGGTGGGGAGGACGGCTCTGGGACAGACCGTGGTCAGCATCAGCAGGTGTGCAGTCAGGGCGTAAGCAGTGCAGGTGGAGGGAGGAGGGGCAGAAGAGCGTCCCTTGCTCGGAATTCTCTTTCCGCTGGCCCTTACGAGGCAGGGCAGGTGCCGGTAGGCAGCCCCTGCTGGGCTTACCGTCAGCACAGGGAGAAACGTGGCCCAGGGGCACGTCTGAGTTGGGTGAGGTAAGACACACTCAGGGGGTAGAAGGGGGTTCCGCCCTGCATAGAGGGAGAGCGAAGATGAGGCCACACGCTGATGAGGTAGACTGGGGCGCGACCTCACCAGGAGCATGTTTCAATGATGGCAGCAAAGTCTGGAGGGCTGGTCAGGGCACAGAGGCCAGGCGGGCAGGTGAAGTGGGCTGGCCGAAGGCTGCAGCCGGTGGGGATGGAGGGAGGCAGGGCTTCTGGAGGCTGTGTCTCACAGGACTGGGACTTCACACTTTTCTAGTGACCCGAAAGGGCTTCCGTACCATCCAGAAAGCGTTGTCCAGTTTTTCAAATCTATCGATGTTTATTTAAAAACAAGCCCTTAGAAATGGGAAATGGCCCGTGAAGATGGCTCATCTTACTTGTTCACCGTGTGAACCCTGTCATCTTTTGGTATTCAAGGAGGCAGGGGACAGTGGTGCAGGGGTGAGTGCCTGGCAAGCCCGGGATGGAGGCCCCAGGCGATGCCTGTGGCGTCCATGAGTGACACGCATTCCTGTAGAGCATTCCCGGGCCGGGAGCACCCTGGTCACCTCAACTGGGCTGACGGTCCTTCTTTGCGTTCACAGGCATCTTTCAAGTGGGCGTCCACATCGCCGACGTGAGCTACTTTGTTCCCGAGGGGTCGCAGCTCGATAAGGTGGCTGCCGAAAGAGCCACCAGTGTCTACTTGGTTCAGAAGGTAAAAACATCCCTAGTTTCTTAGATTTAAAACCAGTCTTAATTTGTCTCCCTTTTCTCAAAAAAATTCTTTTGAGAAATAGCAGTCTTACCTGAATGTCTTTTCTTTTATCTAGTAAGACCGTTGAAAAACAGCGCCTACCCCTGGAAAAGCACTTACCCTCTGTGGTGATATGTTCTCCTGAAAGAGGCTGAGAAAACAGGTTTGCACCTGTGCTCTTCCCAGAGTGGCCCTGTAGCTTTCAACAGGCGTTAAGCATCAGAAGGAAGTGAGGGAAGATACCTGCTTTCAGGGGACTGTCCCAGGGCACAGTCAGCCCACACGGCCGCCAGTTTTGGTGCCATTCAGTTAGGACCCAGCCACACCCACTGTCGAGTGCCTTCACAAGCCAGCAGCAGAGCAGAATGACAATGTACTATCTACTGTGGGGCCTTTAACAAGCCACATCGATGCCCGTTCTCAAGGGAGGGCAGCAGTCCTCCCCTGCACTGTGGAAGGTGTCCGGTGGAATCTGTTAGATGGAAAGGTTGAGAAGGACCCAGCAGGAGCCAATCTTTGCCCCCAAGTCCGAACCCCAGCGCTCCTGCTGGGTCAGAGTGCATGCAGACCTCCTCCTGCCCTTCTGTGCAAGGGAGGAGCGAGAGCGAATCTTCTCGCACATCCACTCCACCCCGCGTGCCTGGCACACGCCTGCGGTAACTGCGAGAACCCAGTCCTCTAACAAGCCCTTCCTGGGTTCCCGCCCAGACGCTGCTGTTGGCCCTGGGGGCAGGGACAAGTACAAGACCATACCTGGTTATTTCGGCCTCCCTACCACAGTTCATGAATTCCTCCAGTTTTCTTTTTCCTCCTTTGACACTCTGTTCATTGTACTTTCCGGCTGTGTCCTGACTCACTTCCTGTCTGACTTCCATGACAGGAAGTGAGTCCAGTTTGGGGTTCCTACCCATGTTGGTTTGGACCTCCCCTGTTCCCTCCGCTCCCCGTGCCTAAGATGTGGCTTCTAGTGCTTGTGCATTGGCCACACTAAGGTGAGAGGTGTGTCCCACCCCCAGGCCACACATCCTGAGAACCGAGAACTCCGGGAGCTGGCTGCTTTTTGTGTGACATCCGAGCACTTTCTCTGCTACACTGCTCCGTCCTGTGAACTCAGGCTGTCGTGCCCTGCGCTCCCGAGTCCCTCTGTGTTGTGGCAGAGGACAGGCCGGCCTGTGTGCTTGGTAGCCTGTCCCAGCAGGGCATCTTGCTTTGGCTACTGCCTCCCCACCTCCTGGGGAGACTCACCTGCTGTCTGTCCCAGGTGGTGAGACTGGTGGAGTGCCAAGCTGCAGGGCTGGGGAAACTACCTGCTTCAGGACCCTAGGGAGGCCTGGGAAGGGGTTCTCTGAGCTTCAGGCCCAGGAACCTGTAGGTCTTGGCCTGAGCATTTCTGGCACGTCCCTGAGAAGGCCTCCTGCTTCTCCCACTTCTTGCCGACCTCTCTTCCCTCCCTCGCCACTTTCAGAACAAAAGCTTGAGAAACCTGTGCTCCTGGCTGCCTGAACGCCTGCCTCCTGCTGCTCCCCAGGACAGGCCACCATGTACTGCTCACCCCGAAAATGTTCCCAGCTCTGGGGTCCCATTGGAGCCAGCCCCGTGCTCCTCTCATGACCGGGCCTGGCCAGAGGGATGGCAGAGTCTTGTCCTGCAGCACAGAGGGTAATGGATCTTTTTCAGAGAAAGCGTTCTTCTGCTTTTTGTTTTTCTCCTACTTAGAGGTCTGAAGATTGTCACTATTTCCTGTCATTCTGCTTCCTGGATGGCTCTGTGGTGCCAAATTTCCTGACACCTGCCTCCTGTCACACCCCTGCCCAGGATCCCAGCGGTGAACCGCCAATAGCAAGAGAGCATGCGGAAGCGAAGGCCGAGGAGGCGGGATGGCCTGGGCCCCAGCTCGCAGAGGGGCCGCCTGCGATAGCGTCCTCTTTTCCCCAACCCAAGCCTGGCTAGCAGTAGAGTTCAGCCTGTGTCAGGGGTTTCTCGGCTGCTTCTTTCCTGTGGAACCCACTCTGTTCAGACTATTAGCTTTCAGGTGGCTCTCATCTCGGGTTCCCACCCTTTCCCTAGCCCCAGACCTGGGTCAGTACTGATGCACAGGCCGAGAACACCTCCCAGCTTGGCCAGACCTGCGACAGGTGGAAGGTGGACTTCCAGTTGTGCCCGTAGGCCATAATGTCACATGGCCTTGGCGTGCCCGGCCACCTGCTAGTGATAAAAGCAAAGGAGCCCCAAACAGAAAGGCCATCACCCAGGCAGATCATCCTTTGTTTCCTCAGTACAGCCTTGTGCCTCCCACATTTCCCCACTGCACACGCGCAGTCCTGGATCACTTACAGTAGCGTAATCTTCATGCCAACCTCAAGAAGGGCTTGTTCTAGACTCCCTAGGCTCCCATTCTGCACAGTGCCCAAGTGACACCCACAAAGATCCCAGCCATTTGGGAACAAGCAGTCCTCTGGGACAATCTAAAAGCTCCTAGGATTTCTGGTATTTATCGTTCTGCCAAGACTTCTCTCGTGGTTCCTGCTTGTCCACACATTATTAAGTCATCTTTCAAAATGCGGCTCTTCTGGCCCTTGACTGTGTCCCCATCCTTAGGAGCTAAAGATGTGGTTGTCTGCAGCCCAGCAGTGGACAGCAATGTCATCAGTTTCAGAGCCAGAGCTGCTGTCTGCCACGGCTGCCTCTGGTGTCCGGAGCCCCCTCTCGCCAGCCCCGTGACAGTGCCTTCTACACCACTAACCCAAGGCGCTCCGTGCAGCGCCCTGGTGCCACCTGCCCCAGAGTGGAGTGCCTGTCTCTAAGGGATCGGCTGTGCTTACCATTCATGCCGAATGACCAGAACCACCATGTGCTAGGCTTGCTGTCCCCAAAATGGGATGCTGAGTGCGCAAAGGGTCACAGTAGACTGGCGCTATGACATTCTGAGCCGGAAGCTGCACCATCATCAAATTCATTTCAAGAAACAGAGTGGGCTGCGGGCAATAGGCGACCCTCTGAGACTCATCACCAGCAAGGACCCCTCGGGAGAACAACTGGCTGTGCCCACAACAGAGCACAGGCGTCTGCCCTGGGCTCCACCGTGGAGACAAACTGTTCCTCTCCAGCCTTCACAGCTCTCAGCCTGACTCTCACCCTTTGAGACCGCAGCGTGCGTGCCTGCCCCACAAAGCTCTCTGCATACCAGGCTCCTTCCCTCCTTGGCTACCATGCCATGGCCTTCCCAGCCCGTGGCTGTGTCCAGCACCACTGCGCTGCCCTTCAGGTTATGTTTGTGTTTCGGGGAGACTTCAGCACTCTGCGTTTGCCTCTATCCAACCAACCTTTACCTGGAGCCGGATGGGACCGACTTGCCTGGTACGAGAAAAATGTCACATTCTTACTACTGACAACATTCCTTGTCCAGCAGCTTTCTTTATTCTTTACCTAACGTTCCCCTCCACAGTGACCAGTGACCGTAGCTTTACCTTCCGCAGTACGGGGAGCTAGTACTTACAGGGCCATGAGTCACCTTGGAGGATCCCAAATCTTCTGGCAGGCCCAGGACAGGCATGAGGACCACACCATGTGAGCGAGTCGCCAAGCACATCCACATGGAGGACGTGCTGTGATGTTCCTCTAGGTTCCCACCACCGTCCGCTGGTGCAAGTGCTGGGGGGCCAGTTCCCTAGGTCTCTGGAAGTCCCTGTAGCCTGCCAGTGTCACCACTCTGAGTCCCGCGCACACCCAGCCTGCCAGCACTTGCCTGCAAAGCCTGAGACGGGACTCAGAGTGTGTAGTTCACGACACCTGGCAATACCCGTATTTAACTGGAATTTGCTATACTGGGAACGATGAGAAAGGGAACCAGCTCTCACCTCAGAGATATGTAGAACCCAAACACACAGCTAAAATAAAAAGAAAATACCATGTATCCACAGCCTGCGGAGTAATAATGAACTCAGTGCTGGGCAAGGCCAAATGGTACAGCTGCTTTTGAAAACTGATAAATCTTTTAGAGCTGAACCTGTACAAACCTTGTGGCTCAGTAATTCTACTTCTAGATATATACCCAATGAAAATGCATACTGTGTGTATTAGGAAAAGAATGTTCATTGGTGAACTATTCAAAAGAGCCCCCAAAACCACAAAAAACTAGAAAACAGTCAATGCCCACCACCTGTACAACAGACAAATCAATTAAGGCCCTTTTTGGATGAGCAGTCGACAGCGCCCCATCACAAGGGCGAAGGGAACCAGGCCCACGCGTACACAGCGTATGGCTCCATCGAAAGAAGATGGAAATCGGGGCAGTCTGTGCCACTAGACGCCAGCACAGTGATCGCCACGGAGGGGAGATGGCCCCGAGTGGTAGGGACCTGGTGAGACCTGACGGGGTGCTGATTTTGTGCGTGTCCACTTGTACAACCACGCCTGCGTTTTATTTATGACTGGTGCATTTTTCTGTCTATATATATGTCATACTTAAATTTCTTGAAGCTTTTTGGGGGTCACGTCCACTTCACTTGGCTCTGAGATAAAGAAACCACATCAGTCCAGGTGCCACCTTCCTAGCTCAGCCCTCCTGAGAGCATGGCTCTGATTCTGCGTGTGGGTCCTGCTGCCTGCGGCCTCAGGTCGCTCCTTTGTACCCAGAAATGCTGGTGGCCAAGCCCAGCCTTCGCCTGGCTCAGCCCTCTTCAGGAAGGAAGATGAGACTCTCAACTTCCTTTCATACGCACAACTATAATGTGTGGTACAAAGAGCCATCGAAGCACACTCTTTAGCATTAATCTTTGCAGCAAGCTCTTAAAGACCACATTGAGTAAATGTGAGCCATTCTCCTTATGTAGAAAAGTGTAACTCTGCCCTTCAAGTGTGAATATTGAAGAGCAGTGGACGCAGGTTTTTTCTCTTGTCCAGTCGCTGCATTCTCCACTTATAACTAGGAATCGCATTTCAAAATGAGAAATTCAGAAAGTAAAATTGGGCTGAATCACTGAGCGCGTCACCTTTTCTTCTCTTTACTTGGCTTTTGTGATTGTCGCTGTACTCCGTGTCTCTTTGGGCCTCTGAGAAGCCCCGCGGGTGGCGTGGGGACAGGGCCCGGTGCCCGTGCTGGCCACCCTGCCTCCCGCTTGGCAGGAGCGCAGACACCGACCCGCGACCTTGGACAGCAGCAGCCGCGAGTGCTGCTGCCTTTGAGCCTGGGCTCTGACCTTTCTTCCTGCTCTTGTTGTTTCTGAAAGGACTGCGTCCAGGAACTTTCCTGCTGTTTTCACTTACTTCGCCTATAAAGGTCTTCTTAAAAGCTGGATGAGCTGCTTCTCCCCCTCCAAATTCCCTGCTTTCTTGTTTTGGCAAAATCATTTGCCCAAACTTCATCACTTCGTGGGGGTAGGGGTGCTGGGGTTCCGGTTGGTTTCCCATCTATAGGGAATGTAGCTCTGATCTCTTTTCATTTTGGTGCTGACCTGTGAGTGACTGATGGTCTGAGTTGCAGGCTGAGCTGGGCCTGGGGAATCACCCAGAGAGCAGGACAATACACAGTGAGACTAGTTTTGGGTCCAAATCCCATCTCACTGGCTTCTAAATGGAATTCTTTCTGTTGAGACTTTAGTCACAGTAATAAGTGTTTGGTGACTCTTATTAATGATTGGGTGTACTCAGGCAGAAAGTTCAATTTAAATCCCATGGAAAAACATTCCCTTCGACAAAGGTGACTTGTTAGGACGGGGACAAGTGTCTATCCAAACTTGGGCCTGTGTCTTTGTGAAGGATACAACATTTCCCCAGTTAATGTCTCCCCACTGTCTTCTCTCAGAGAGAAATCCAATGTAATTTAAAATTTTCAGGGAATTTTTTCTTAAATAAGTGAATTAAGTTTTAAAAGTAAAAGGAAACCTAAACAGTTGAAACCTAAACCTAAATTTTCTGCCTACTGGCCCAACCACTCATGTTATTTTAGGTGTGAAACAGCTCGAATGAAAGTTCGCCCATAAATCTCTACGATATTTTATTGGTACTGCTTTATAATAGAGATCAAAGATTGGGATTGGAAGCCCATCTCCGGGTAGAGTCCAAGGAGTTTTAAGATGTTCCTTTCTGACACCAGCAGGTTGTCAGAGTGTTGATGTTTTGTTAATGTCAAACTGTGTAGCAAAGAGTTGATCAAATTCTGAATTCATGGAAGTGTTGATATGAAAAAGAAAACTCTTTAAACAGTGATGTTGGCCAGCAGACGAATTACCTTGCTCCTTTCCATCATTTCAGGGTGTAAGGAGGGAGCTAGCTGAGCTCTAGCGCTGTGGAAACCTTGAGGTTCTCAGAGAGGAGGAGGAAACTTCACCAGGTTGCGAGGCCTCAGGTCGGGGCTGTTGGGCACTGCGGGCAGGAAGGGATTTGGACAGAAGCCAGCCCAGGGAGGAGCTAAAAAGGACAGAGGGGCCCCTGGCGTCCTGACGGTGGCAAGGTCCCTGTGGGCAGTGGGCCTCTGGCCCGGTGTCACTGCTCATCCTTCCTGTCTCTCTCTGCCTGATGATTGATTCCTCCCTCCTGTGGCCCTTTCCATTGGTCACAGGGCTGTCCTGGCTAACCCGCTGCTGAACTTGGCCAGCCCGCCCGCTGTGGCTTTAGCAGATGTTTCTGCTCTCTGAGGCTAATGTAAGATTTTATAGTCTTGTTGGTACCCCCACCCAGTTGCCTTGGGCAGTGCTGTATTGACCCAACTGATCAGTTTCTTGCAGCTCTCCAAGCATTCTCCCAGAATGCTTAGAAAGTCAGAGCTTGACATCTGTCCTTTTTTTCCACAGCCAACTTTGAAGTTCGTTCTCACCCAACTGTAGACCTGGCCCTGAGGCACACTTCAAGTCCTTTACCTTTCCTGCTGCAGGCTGTGCTTCATTCACTTAGCCTGTATCGAGTGCCAGCTGCATGCCAGGCCCCAGGGCCGCGAAGATGAGTGGGATGTTGGAGGAGGTGGGCGGGTCTGCAGACACGTGTGTGTCCTGGGTTGCCTCCTTACAGAAGCGCCCAGGCAGAGGCAGAGAGAGGAGGGAGAAGTTGGATCTACCCGAGTGCCGATGGGAGAGGAGCTTCTCCAGGGCCCAGGGGCTGCACACAGCAGGCGTTTCCGAACAGGGTTTCCCATTGCGAGTGTGCGGTTTCCAGATGGAAGTGGGTGGGGACAGTGGTGCAGGCAGAGGCTAGAAATGGCTTCTTCAAGGAGCAGCATGTTCTTTGGGATTTCCAGGGTGTGAGTGGCAGGGGGAGCCAAGGGGTGAGGTTGCAGAGAGGCCTGGAGTCGCAGGCTGAGGAGCATGGACAGTCCCTTGAGAGCCGGTCGGGAAGTGACAGTGACTGGAAGACAGTGAGGCCAGGGGCAAGGGTGTCGCCCCGCCCTAGGGCCTTCCCCAGTCATGCCCCCTTGAGGCCTTGAGCAGCTGCCCCAGAATGGATGGAGGTGTTGTTCCGAGGTTAGGAGTTTACCAGCATGACAACATCTCAGCACGAGACAAGGCAATAGATATTTGGAGCCTGGTGCCACATGGATGCCCTGGACAACAGTATTTCATCTGCCCCTGTTTACAGTCCTCTCTGAATTCCAGCAGTCCCTGTCACACAGCAGGAAGTAGGGGAGGCCACAGGGTAAGGAAGTGAGGGAGTTGGTTCCCCAGTTATCTTCATAGCTGCCTTGGAGATGGGGTACAGAGGCTGGTTTCTCAGCAGCTCCCAGCTGCCTGGGGCCCTGGGCTACTCATGGACATCTGTGCTTGACCAGTGCCCTCTCCACTCAGGAGGGTGTTTGGCCCCTCACTCACTCACAGGACAGGCACAACTCTAACTCCAGGATTGGCCTCATCGGTTACTGGGAAGGGAAAGGCACCCCGTCCTGGTGCAGATGGGGCTGCAGCTGTGTCCTGGGTATTTAGTGAGCCAGGCCTTGCAGAAGTCTGGTGAATGAGGAGGAAGGCGGTGTTGGCTTTGGCAGCACACAGACTAGAGCAGGAACTGCGTGTAAGGCAAGGTTAGCACGGCCCCTGTGCAAGGGCCCGCGTGCACATCTGAAATGCAGTCCACATTTTAAAAATAAAAGTGCACAAGGAAGTTGCATGAGTCTGTTTTCTGTTACTCTAATGAAATACCCGAAGTTATGTACTTAAAAAGAAAAAAGATTCATTTAGTCACTTCGAGCAGTGGAAAATCCAGACAGCACAGTGCCACCCTGTCCTGGGCTGCTCTCAGCCGAGGGAACCACAGTGGTGGGAAGGGAGCCGGGTCCAGACTGGAAGCACAGACCAGAGCTGAGGGAGGGTGCATGAGTCTTGGCACTGCCTCATAAAGGTCCCAGGTCCTACCACACTCAGCACCGCCCTACCGGAGACCACGCCCCCAGTGTGTGAACCCTTGGGGCCACACTCAACCCTGGCCGCAGCGCAGTGGTCTTTATAACGCCCCCGTCAGAACTGCCAGTGGTTTGGGAGACCTTAGACTGTCTGCTGAGGAGAGGTCCATGCATGTTTGAACTGCACAAAGATGAAGACAGAGACATGTTTGAGTGAGAGGAGGGTCTGGGGGGCTGATGGCATGTCCCAGGCAAGGCTCACGCCCAGTGACTGGTGTGTGTATGGGGGTGATCTGGAGGTGGGTGTGGCGTTCTGTTTCTTGGGTGGTTCGAGGGGAGTTTGGCTGTTGTTTGTCTGCTTGGACATGGCAGTGGGTAGGAGGAAAAGGCTCAACTGTGTCTCCTCCACGCGGTGTTAGAAGAGGCTGTGGACGTCTGGGTTAAAGGGGTCTGGAGCTCCAAGGAGAGGCGGGAACAGGACTTGTGTGTCAGCAGCGTACAAACCCAGGGAGTGGAGGCACAGAGGATCGCTGTGTGTTCAAGGCAGGCCTGAACTGCACAGCAAGACCCTGTCTCAAACACACCGCCCCCTGCTGCCAAAAACAAAACTCTGTGTGTCAGTACTATTTAATTCTTCCCTGTATATAGTCACATGTGTATGGGAGAAAAGATGCTAGACCAGCATGGCAACCTTGTTTATTGTAGGGACTGGAGCCTCATGATGTTCGCATGTTCGTATTTTGATTTGGTATCACCTAAAATTTTAATATGTGATTTTCGCAATTCAAAAGTGTTGCACTGGATGAGGAAGAGAATGAAGGCAGGAAGCACAGTGACAGTGAGGAGGTTGGCAGGGATTGGCATCTGGTTTAAAACCAGCAACTCTGACGTTGCTTTACAGTGCGGTGTGTGGGGGAGACCGGCCCACCAGGGAGCTCGCTGTGGAGCCAGGAGGCGGGCAGACAGACAGGGCTGCACTGGAAGCTGGAGCAACACCCGTGAGACAGCCATGACCCGGAGCATGGGGACAGTTAGGGAGACGTGGCAGAAACAGTTTGAAGGAAAACACTAGAAGGGAGCTTGGGAGGACTTGAGTCCAGTGACCACAGCCTTCTTGGTGAGGAAAGGTGAGGTTTCCTGCTGGGGAGGAGTGGAAGGCAATGGGGTGGGAGGTATCAGCAGAGCGGTAACGTTTTCCGATCAAATCTGAAGGCCATGGGGAAGGAGCTAACACGGACCGGGGAAGGGCATGCAGCACTGGGCCGCTTAGCCAGTCCTGTCTCCAGGGCAGGCAGGGGCCGAGGTGGGTCTGGGCGGCAGGGCTGCCCCAGCGGGAGGGCGGCAGGGTGCAGGCAGGCTGACGAGGACGAGCAGGAGAGCAGTGCAGTGGGCAGGGAGCAGCCGGGGCACAGCGCTGCTGGCAGCCATGGGTTCTGCTCTGCACAGGGCTCCCTGGACCTGAGTCCCCCCCAGGTGCCTGGCGGGCCTCGCACAGCGGATGTGCTGCCCGGGGTCCAGGCGTGTCTCCCCCAGCATCATGGGAGGCGGCTGCCTGCCCTCAGCCCTCCTCCGTGGCCATGCCCGCTGCGCGGGGGGTTCTGGGAGAGCACATCCGCGTGACCCCAGCAGGACCAGGGCCGATTTATGAGAGGTTGTGAGGTGCCAGACCACAAGTGTGGCTGTAACCTCTTAATCCCTTCTCCTTTGAAAGCGGCCTAACCACCTATTAACAGAACTGTATGGACATAAAGACTGTTTTCTCAGAATTCCATCTGATCTGTGCCTCAAGATCTGCTGAAAAGTATATTAAAAGGAATGTCTCTTAGAAATTTAATATAATCGCACTATCCAAAAAGTTTCCCTGTTTTGCTTCTTCATGCGCGCTTAGGTTCTTTGGCATCAGACCATGGCAGCGTGAGAAGCGAAGCAGTTTGGATAACCTGGACGGCCACTGGGTGTGCCGAGAGCTTTAGGAGCAGTAGCCAGAACAGTTCACCTTCTCTTCAGTTACGGAGCTCTTTATGTAAAGATGTTTGAAGAGCAGTCTAGCGGGTGTTTCAGCAAATGTTTTATGTGATGCAGTAAGCAGTAAACCTAGAAAATGCAGGTCATTCATTTCCTGGGCAAGTCTGCAGACCTAGCATGCCAGCTGTGTGTCAGGTGGTGAGCAGAGGGTCCAGGCAAGGCCCTGTCCTTGGTCCCCAAGGGTTCCCTGGTGTGGACCAGGAGAGAGGCACCTCGAGAAGCGACCAGGACTTTGTGGAGCTGTCATGGAGGCAGGGGGAGACTGGGGGCAGTGACCGCTGTCGGGAGGTGCCCCTCCCCTCTGAAGAACAGCAGAGGGGCTCACGTTCGCAGCTCGGGGAGTCTGGGCCATGAGCCAAACCTAGAAGGATGTGTGGAAGTTTGCTAGATGCAGACTCTCAGAAGGGAGTTCTCAAAAGAGGGAGCAGCTTGCAAGAGCTGCAGTAGCGAGCAGGCGAGGCGGGCGGAGGCCCACAAGGCTGGCAGGCTGTGCCCGGGCGTGGGGCTGCACGGAAGGTTGAGTGAGGAGACACAGGAGCTCAGACAGCTGGCGCTGACTCTCACTGAGCACCCTCAGCTACTGCTCTGCTGTGAAGGAGATCCAGACCCAGAATCCGACGCCTTTCCCAAGTCACACGGGAACTGCTGGGCCCAGGATTTGAGTCCAGGCCTCAGGCGGCTAAGCCGGTCCTCTTTCCCCACGCCGCAGTGAGACTGCACGCCCCTCAGCTGCTCTTTTAGACTTCCTTTTGTTTTGGCCAAGCTCTCTTTGCAAGTAAAATCTTAACCCCAAACACAAAGGTACAAAAACAGATCAGATTTCATGAACATAATTAGCACAAGTTTATACCATATTTAAATGTGTAGCGCAAGATTAATATAAGCAGTGTTTTCCTTTCTTTATAAGCTCTTTCATTTTGAAATTCTTTTGATTTAGAGAAAAGTTTCTAGAGATGGGATGGTGAGGTTCCACACCCCCGAAGGCCCATCATTAAAACCCTACAGTGGCCATTCGTGGTGGTGCACACCTGTAATCCTAGCACTCAGGAGGCTGAGGCAGGAGGATTGTTGCAAGTTCAAGATGAGCCTGGGCTACAAAGTGAGCTCAAGGCCAGCCTGAACTGCATAGTGAGACCTGTCTCAAAAAGACAACAACAACAACAACAAAATCTTTACAGTACCATGCTGTCCTTTCAGAACTAAGAAACCCACACTGGAACATTGCTATTAACTCAGCTCCATACTTTCAGATCTCAGTGACTTTCCCATCAGTGTTTTCTTTCTGTTTCAGGGTTCACTCCAGGTTCAAGTTGCAGTAACTCTCAAGCAAACACTGAAATGTGACATTAGAAATTACATTACGTTATCAGATGTTCAGTTTTATGAGTTAAAGTAAGACACTGCCTTGAACACTTAGAAGAAATATTTATTATCTGTCATTAAAAAATAGACAAAGTAAGCCCTGGACTACTGTCACTGCATCAAGCATGCTGGGTGAGCAATTATTTCATCATGCAGCCCAGAGGAGAATACAGGAATTCACACCCAGCAAACTTGCTTTAGTCTGGCATAGTCAGCACAGGCTCCTGTAATAATGTGCTGCAGACTGCAACCTGTCAAAAAGAAATGTTCATTTGTTCAGTTTTGGAGTCCCAAAGGCCCAGGTCAAGGTGCCGGCCAGTGTGGTTCCCGGTGAGGGCCCTTTTCCTGGCTCACGCGTGGCTGTGTCCTCTCATGGCTTTCTTTCTCTACCCGCTCGCAGAGATCAGTGTGTCCTCTCCCACTTCCTCCTCTGACAAAGTCACCAACCCATGGGATTAGGCTCCACCCTATGACTTCACTTCACCTAATTACCTCCTGAGGACCCTGTCTCCCCACACTGTCAAACTGCTGGTTAGGCTTCAACATGTGCAGGTGGGGTGGGGTGGCTAGAATTCAGTCCGCATCCCAGTCCACAGGCAGAAATATGCGAAAGTTCTGTAAGTCAGTCGTGAAATCATATGATACTGAAGCTTCCCCATTTCATAGTGTGTTGATGCAGGTGAAGGCTTGCCATTTTGTAAAACACTTAACACACCAGAAAATGTTAAGTACTTAGATGACGTTTTAATGCGCCATTAGCCACGTTAAGAAAGAGAATTTATTGTCATCTGAACCGATAGTGCAAAATCAGGGTCAAGAAAACCATTTCCGAGGTAGCTGTCTTGTGAAAGCTATTGCCAGAAGTTTTCAGGTCCTTGTTAGGTTTAACGTCGATGTTGAAAGACACTGCATCCTTTAGAATAATGCTAAACAGTTATTGTTTTTACCGATGTGGGCCGTGAGTGCTAGAATTGGCTTCTCCACACCAAGGGTACTTGCTGTGCTAAGGCAGAGTAGAAGCACAGACGCTTCCCACTGAATGAGAAACCACTGGGGTTTGTTTTGTTTCAGTACTAAAGAAATCAGCTCCACTTGCCCTAGCACCTGGCAGCCCCGCCTGCTCTTCCCTTCCTGGTGACTCAGCCCCGGCCTAGGCCCCGCACGGTGGGTGGGGCCACTGTGCATCCTAACACAAAGCAGGGTGGGTGGATTACATACCATTGCTTTAACATCAAAAATTTAAAAATTGGGAGAGGGAACAGATTTGAAGGCGAGGGGAAAGCGTGAAATACCTTGGGAGACACAGATATACTCATTTCACTTTGGAGTGGTAAAGAAAACAGTATTCTGGTCATCATTTGAAAATAAGTAGAAAACATGTTTTAATTAAAGAGGATATGCCATGCAGCATGTTTATGATGAGCTGTAAAGATCAGCAAGAGGAAAAATCCTTCCAGTTTCAAAAATTGCAAAATAGCTGAGTAATTGGCCAGTGTTTGTCCAGCAGGCCTGGACGTGCGAACCGTTCTGTTTTAGTGCGGTAGTGATACCTCATGAGAGTAGTCTGTTCGTGTTCCCACATGTGACGTGGTAAACTGTGATACATTCAGTTACTAAATCAAGTAATGGCTTAATTCTCCTCTGATGAGACTCTGAAGAGTTTACGTTCTGCTTTTGGGTTCTTAAACATGCAGTTCAACCACAATCGTTATAGTCAAAGCCCAAGCCATTGGGGAGCGCAGAGCTTCAGGGTTAGCTCGGCATCCCTGGGTCTCCACGGGGACCTGGCTCTGGAATCTGCAGAGCTCTGGTCACTCTGATTTGATGGTGCGGGGTTTCGCGTGCGGCCGCACACCTCTTGCCATGCATCTTAAACCATCTCTCGATTCACCGCACTCCCCAGCGCAGCATAACCGCTATGGGCTGTTGTACTGTATTGCTCAGGAAGTAATGACAGGAGGAAAGCCTGTGCATGCTCAGTACAGCTGCTTTTTTATTTCTGTAAGATTTCCCATCCAAGGTAAGTTGAATCCATGGATGCAAAACCTAGGAATCCAAAGGGTAGCAAAATGTAACTGCTTTTCATTTATTTCCTTCCTCCCTTCCTTCCAGAGTTCTTGGTGACACTGGGAATTAACCCAGGGCCTTCACACTACGTTAGATCCCCAGCCCCCTGCCCCTTTAAAATTTTTGATGCAGATTCTAAATTGCCCAAGGCGGGCTTCAGCTGGGGGTCCGCCAGCCTCAGCCTTTTTTACCTCCTGTTGCAAGCTCTTCCTGCTTTCCCACCTCTCTTTCCCTTGACACCTGAGGCCCCTGTGAGTGTGGGAGATGTAGTCTCTCCTGAGGTAACACAGCTGTGCGTTTCGGGCTCACTCTGGAAGCCCTGCCGGCTCACCCAAGCTCTGCCCTCCGGCTGCTCCCAGGCCCGGCATGGCTCCCAGGAGTGGGTGAAAGGGGCTCACAGTGTCCTCTGTTCACAGGTGGTCCCCATGCTTCCCAGGCTGCTGTGCGAGGAGCTGTGTAGCCTCAATCCCATGACTGACAAGCTGACCTTCTCTGTGATCTGGACACTGACCTCCGAGGGCAAGGTAACAACGGAGGGGTGGGTGTTTGTCCTCCTGGTATCATCCCATTCTGGGCGTCGTGCTGAGCACCTGCCGTGCGCCTGGTCCTGGATCATCTGCGAGGGAGGTGGCATCACACTGGGGGACTCAGAGGGCAGTCTGTACGAACTGCAGGGGCTAGGGTTCTTTGGACGCGTCACCGTAGAAGGCTGAGTGCTGCCCCACTGTGCAGGAGAACTGCAGGCATGGGGGTGGATTTGCAAAGTGACCCTATTCAGAGGGAGACGAGGGGCAAAGGGGACGAGGCTCTGGGTGAGAACAGAGGGGACAGCACTGCCCACAAGCGCTCTCGGGATGTGGGGATCAGGTGAAGGCACCCAAAATGACTGTAGCAGAAACTAGTTCCCTTCCCCAAAGCAAACGCACGTGCATCCAGAACACAGGAAGGGGCCTGCTCAGTAGAACGGGTGTCGCGCAGTTACTAGAGGTGACCATAGTGACCACAGAGGAGCCTGTGTAATGTGTGTGCTGTAACATTAAGTGTAAGTCAAAAAAAAAAAAAAGATATTTAATTATCAACACAGTGGAGTACAACACTGCTATAAAGAAAGATAAACTTGAGTCGTTTGCAGGAAAATGGATGCACCTTGAGACCAAAATATTAAGTGAAGTAAATCAGACACACAAGCTTAAATATTGCATGGTTTCTTTTGTGTGAAAAACCTAAAATATAAATAAAGAGCAAAATGAAAGACAGACAACAGAAAGGAGGAAGACAGATCTTTCTCAAATGGGAAAGGGATCAAGAGATGGGGAGGAGGGAAAGGGGATGGAGAAAGGAATTTTGGGGTGTGTTTTGTACGTGTGCCAGCCCCCCACAAGCAATATGAATGTTAGGTACATATTCTGCGAACATGTACCAATAAAAATTAGTAAATAAAAAAAGAAGTTCCAAATAAAGATGAAGGATAAATACGCACTTTTACTTTCATTCCCTCCCAAAACCTCACTAAAGCAACAGTAGAGAGATTTTTTTTAAAGACCTAAACCCACAAGGACAAAGAGAGTGGGAGAGGAGACAACAGCAACAAGGTTTTGGAAGCTGGGTAGCAGATGGATGAGTGGTAACTGCCTTAGCGGGCCTGAGAAAGCTGAATCCCGGGCCAGCAGCGAGGAAGCCGAGAAGCGAAAAATTCCAAGGTTGACAGCGCCGGATCACTCTGCATGGCGGGTGGGGGGGCAGGGGGCAGCCGGGACAGCAGCGGTGTGGGTTGAAAGTTTCCTTCGCTTGCTTGGGCCCCCAGTCTTAGCAGAGGCTCGCAGTTTATTCTGGGATGGGATGGAGAAGGGGCTGTGTGAATGAGGGACAGCAGTGCACCTGAAGGTGACACCTTAAAGGGGTGCAAGAGACAGGAGCCCCCACGTGCTTCTCCCAGTGCCACTGGAACCCCAGGAGCCAGGCTCCTACGTGGGAGTCAGGAGCGGGGACAGCTTTCTTGGGGGCGCCTGAGCCAGCAGGGATGAGGGCTTCTACGCAGCAGCCCGGCGCCAGGGCCAGGCACAGATGGGCAAGGCAAGCTGCACCCGCGTGGCCCGGCGCCTCCGAGCTCAGAGTCCGTGGCTGAGAGGCGGGAAAGGGAGGTGACCCAGGAGGACAAAGCACGCAAACAGGAGAAGCAGCAGCTAGGGCCTGGCATACTCACAGGGTAAACAACACTGTCCTTTACGTTCCTCGAGCTGGTTTTTGTTTTTGGGGTTCTTTTGAGAGAGTTTCTTTGTCATAAGATCTAACTTTAAAAAAGAAACATTTGGAGGTAGAAAAAAAGTACTCATAGAAATTGAAAGCAGGGTAAAAGAAACAGAAGATTCAAGATTCTGATTGGAAGGTGAAGTCAAAGAATTGTCCCAGAAAGAGAAAAGATTAAAAAAAAAAAAATTAAAGGACCCATTCAAGATAGGCAGCATCTGTCCCGTGAGCATTCCAGAGCGACCAGAGAAATCCAAAGCGTGGACTGATGAACACAGTAGTTCTAGGAAATGCCCCATTCCTGGGGAAGGTGGCTGTCCGGGGTGAAAGAGCACACTGCTGGCCCAGTGACAGAGACAGGTCACCTCTGAGACACGCATCATAGAATTCCAGGGCACTGGAGACCACGAAAGAAGGGTCTCAAGCTGTCCACGTAAGAATAACATCAAACTTCTGCTGCAACCCTGGAAGCCAGACAACAGTGGATTACACCACGTGATTTCATGAAAGGCTGCAGTGCCCAGCTAAGTGCCCATTGGCCGCGAGAGTAAAGAAGGTCATCTGCAGAGGGCACGGGCCCATGGCACGAAGCTCCTCGCACACACAGCCCAGGGAGCTGCGGAGGGAGAATAAGAAGGGCACCCATCCGTCACCACTGTTCTGGGCAGTGCAAGGCCTGGGGCGGGATGGCACATGCGGTGGACGACAGATCAAACTAAAACCATGCGAATCCTAGTGAGGGCAGAGGAGTGTGGAGAGGAGTGACACTGTGTTTACAGACAGAGTTAGGCTGTGGACGGGGGAGTTCTGATAGTCGTGGGGTGATGGTATTGAGAACAGCAGTGGGTGGGTATCGCTGGGAAAGGGAGTGTGGGGTGGGTGGGGCAAAAGTGATTCTATCATGAAAACGTTTTCTGGTAATGCCTAATGGATCTGGAAGTAATAAGCAGGTTTTATAGAAATATGGAAGTTAATATCAAAATATGGAAATTAATATCAAAATAATCCTAAGGGAGTGAGAAAGGAGGGAGTGGGACTTTCATATCAAGCTTTTAAAACTGTGTATTGTAACCTTTTTATTTTTATTTATCTTTATTTTTGGTACCGGAGATTGAACTCACGACCTTGCACTTAACAGGCAAGTGCTTGCGCTGCTGAGCTAAGTCCCCGGCCCTCTTGTTATTTTTATATTGAAAAATTTTAGACCTATGTGAAAGTACAATAGCACAATGAACTTACCATCTTCCTCTCCCAGATTCAACTTCTGTCAAGGTTTTTCTATGCTAAAGTATTTTAAAGCACACCAAGACATGTCACTTCAGTCATACATTTTTTTTAATTCATGACTAAAGAATCTGGACATTTTCTCCTGTAACACAGTGCCCCGAGCCCTCCTAACAATGAAGATTAATGCCAGGGTGCCAACCAAAACCCAGTCCATAATACAGTTCTCCGATTGTCTCCAGTTGATTTGCCCAAATTGGAACAAAAGAAGAGTCACACGCATTGTATTTTGTTTTCATAGCTCCTACATATCTGGTAAAAAGTTCCTTTTTAAGACTTAAGAGGCAATCATTATCTAAAATACAAGGAAAGAATTATTAATACAATATGCCAGCAACCGTACTCTGTTGGGGGTGGGAGCAGGCATGCTCTGGTGGGGGAAATAATGAATGGAAAAAGACCAGAAGGAAACAAAACAGGGTGCCAACCGTGGTCGTGTTCGGGTAGTAAAACTATGAGTAATTTTTTCTACTTTTTTGTATTTTCTAATGATTTTTAAAAACACATACAACTTTTATATTTTTGCTTTTATAAAATAAGCTTTTATAAAATGCTTATTTTTGCAAAAGTTTAACTAAGTAGAAAATAAAAGCCCATAGAAGAAAATCGATTTGAGTCAACAGAAAAGAGCACTGAGTCTGAATTATGCTGCCAGGGTCAGACCCAAGAAATAGAAAGCTGCCTGATCTAATGAGCTTCTAAAATACGAGCGTCATAAACGCGGCACTAGAGAGCGGCAAACCCCGGCACTCGGGTGGCCCCTGGGGTTCTTGGCGCAGGGTCCAACACCCAAGCCTCTGCTCCCCGCGAGGCCTGGAAGGCAGGTGCGAAGGAGCCGCAGGCCCGGGCCCGTGCTGGGCCTCGTCCAAACCACTGCAGATAGGAAGTCTGTGGGTTTGGACGGGGGACAGGCCGTGGGGCACGGTCCACTGACCGCACTCCTTGTACTGTGCTTATCCAAACACCCGGCCCCCACCAAGGGACCACATGAGAGGAAGACCACTGCTTAGTCCTGGATGTGGCGACAGGTCGGCGTCTCTTACCCACAGTCAGGGAGCCCGGCATGAAAGACCAGATCCCACACTCGTGGCCAAGGGAGGCTTGTTCAAGACACGGACGAGGAAGGCTTGAGCCTGGCAGAGGGCGCAGAGTGCGGAGCTGCTGGAGGTCAGGCAGAAGGTGGGGGCAGCCCCGAGGCCAGAGCTGGGGCAGCTGCAGGGAGGTCGAAGGCCAAGGCTGGGCTGGGGTGTCGTGATTTGTCTTGGCAGGCGGGCTTCGCCTTGGTTAGCAGGAGCCAGGACTGGGCCAGCGGGATTGTGCCACTGCTCCTTGTGGCCACCAGTGTCATCTCGAGGTGGAATGGAGACAGTTTTGTGGTTTTCCTTAGCCACCGGGATGTCTTACTGTCAGCGCAGGCATGGTCCGCTGGAAGAAGGCTGTTCCAGCTGTTTGTTGCTGTTTTTTGCAGTACTGGGGATTGAACCCAGGGCCTTCACACTGAGCTACATCCCCAGCCCTTAAAATTTTTTTTGTTTTGTTTCTGTTTTGTGAGACAGGGTCTTGCTGTGTAGTTCAGGCTGGCCTCCAACTCATAGCAGTCCTCCTGCCTCAGTCTCACTGGAATTAAAGGGGTGTGCCGCTGTGCCCAGTCTTTTTTAAATTTTGAAACAGGGTCTCAGTAAGTCACTAAGTTGCCCAGCCTGGGCTCGAACTTGTCATCCTCCTGTCAGCCTCTCAGAGTGCTGAAATTGTAGGCATGTGCCATCACACCGGGCCTCCAACTGTTTTTTAAACACCTACTTGATTTTTTTTCAGCACCCACAAACTCGTGGCTGTCTCTGCTTTAAGCCAGCGCTCAGACTTTGGGGTCAGTAATGCTGGTGATGTTTTCAGTGTATTTCTCACGTGGTGCTTGTGAGAATCTTGTTCTCTTATCTAGACATTTGTGATTGCATATCGTTACAAGAGAAAGGTCATCGTCACAAGGGAAAGGTCACCGAGCTACAGCTTGTGCTTTTGCAAGATTCAACTCCAAAATAACAAAACTCTGCGTGGCCCCATCAGTCCCTGGCCTTGTCACCTCCGAGCACCGGTGGCACTTCGCCTGTCCGGCACTTGGTGAGAGTGCGAGGGATGCACAGCAAGGGCCAGGGCACAGGGCCCGTGACGCGAAGTTGCCCCTGCAGGCCTCCCAGTGCCAGGCCGTGACGAAGGTTGCATGTGATGGATCCGACCGGGTGCCTGATGAGACACAGGAGCAAAGCTGAGAAGAGAGGGGACAGGGCCTCCAGGTCACGCAGGCTGTCCTCACACTGCCTGTCCTGCAGTGTCCCTGCCGTTGCTGCCAGCATCGGTGCCCATTTCAGGCACCGGCTCATTCTTTGTTCCCGGTTTTTTTGTTTTGTTTTGTTGTCGTCGTTATTCTTGTTGTCTTTTTGAGACAGGTCTCGCTATGCAGTTCAGGCTGGCTTTAAACTCATTTTGTAGCCCCAGCTGGCCTTGAACTTGGAGCAATCAGCCTGCCTCAGCTTCCCGAGTGCTGGGATTACAGGCATGTGCTGCCACACCTGGCTACAGGCTCATTCTTGACAATTTTGGTCTTCCTCTCACGTCTCAGTTTCCCTTCCTGGTTCTTTCTTGAATCTGCCCTTTCTCCCCTCTGGGAGCACTGGCCCTGGCCCCAAGCTGCTGTCCCCCACCCGCATGACGGCAGTGGCCTCCTAACTGTGCTTCCGGCCACTGCTCCTGCCTGCTTGTCTCTTCCCCGCACCGAGGTCAGAACAAGCCTCTTTCAAAACTCCAAATTGTCATTCAGAGCAAAAGATAAAAAGTGTTTTCCATGCAGTTTCCCCATGTTCGTTCCTCCCTGTCCTCTCTGCTGTGCCCTGGGAGCTGTCTAGAGTGACTCCTGCCTTGCCGGGGCGCTGTGCTCGCGGTGAGAAGCCAGTGCTTCTGGGGGAGCTGCGTGCTCTGCTGTGCAGCTGCTCCCCAACCCCAGCTTCTGTGACCTGACTTCCGCTGAGGTCAGGTTTTCTGGCCACCGCCTTCCCACAGCCCTGGAGCCTGCCTGCAGTCCGCGGGAGCCATGGTTAGCACAGTGCCGGCCAACTTTCAGCCGAGCCTCCTGCTACCGAGGAGTCTGCATGTGGATTGCTAATGTCGCTGTCCAGACCGTCATTCTTGGGTTTCAGCCTCCAACTCAGCCTCCCACTCCTCTTCCCTTCATGACCACCATTCTCCCAGGTGGCTTCTCTTTTTCCTTCTTGGAAACCACAGTGCAGCCAGTTTGATCTCCCGAAGTCTCCCTTTCCACATCGACATCCTCTTTGCTTTTCCCTGCCCTTTCCCCTCTCTCCATGCACTAAAAATGCCGCTGTTGCAGCCTGAGTTTAAACCCTGTGTTCCCTGGACCTTTTAATGGCATTGGCTCCCACCGAGCCCTGCAGACTTGAAGCCCTGGCACCTTCACGTCTGCTCTGTCCACGCCCCATGGGCCAGCAGTTCTACTTTTGTGGCGTACCTCCAGTCAGTCCCCTGACCGCGACCAGGGCGCCACTCCGGTGCAAGTCCTTGCCATCTTACCCGCAGACCAAGGGAGAGGCTGCCTGTGGCCACCATTCTACTTCTCGCTGGTGTCAGATGTCTCCCTAGAGGCTGAATCTGCTCCCCGTACCCTGCTATGAGGCATCCTCTGAACACATCACAGTCAGTCCCCAGAGCCCCATCACGAGCATGACATACAAAGAGGCCTTCCTGCCTCAGCCCCCGAGGGGCCGTCTGCCGCCGTCCCCAGTGCCTCGGCCTCTGCACCTGCCCCTGAAGGCTTCCTGTGGCTGTGCGGCAGTTGCACACCTCTGAGCGTAGGCCTCGGAGTCTGCAGCAGGCTCGGGGCCAGGCCATGAAATGGATCGTGTGACCTGGGGCTTCCCTTCGTGGTAAAGAAACAGCACTCCGGGTGTTGTGTTTCATCCTCAAATACCATAGTGGAAACCTTGCCTGACCAGCTGCTGGGGAGACAGTAGCTTCAAAGACTGCTTCTGAGGCTACAAGAAAAGATCCTGGAATAGTATCTATCTTTAGTCATTAGCAGAGGGGTACAGAAGTGTTTCATTTCAGGCCTGTAATGACAACTCTGGGACAAGGGAGCTTTGCAACCCCTCTGCCTCAGTCTCCCAGAATGCTGGGATTACAGGCATGCATCACCACACCCGGCTCGTAATGAGAGATTTTCAAGAAATAAAACGACATTTAGCACTTACGACATCCTGCAAAGAGCTAAAACTTCCTTTGAAGCCGCTTTTCTCCCCCATTTTCCTATTAGTATCAGTGGGTTTGACTTAAACCTGAAGACAGAGAACAGTTGTCACGCTGGGTGTCTGCAGAACAGGGCCGGGTGTCGGTTTCTGTGAGACTGCCTGGACTGGCCCTGTTCGAAGAAAGGCCAGGACTGAAGTGACCTCCCTGGCTGTGTCCTCTGTAACTTTGTGCTTCCTGGGTCAGTAGGCTTCCTCTGTTGCTTCCCAAACTTTTTCCCTTGCTTCCTCCCTGCCCTCCCTCTACCTTCCTTCCCATAGCTTAATCTTCAAGCATTCCTCGTCAGCTGGGCAGAATCCAAGCACTTGGGAGGCTGAGGCAGGTGGGTTGCAAGTTTCAGTTGTTAGCAAGACTCTGTCTCAAAATAAAAACTGAAAGAGGACCGGGGATGTAACTCACTGCAAAGCCTGGGTTCAATCCCAGTACCTCAAGAAGGACAGGAGAGAGGGAAGGGGGCAGGACTGATTCCTCCTGCCATCCTCTGGGAAAGGGACCCTCTTCAGGGCCCTCACCAGCTGTCACAGGAGCAGAGTTCCTGTTTCCTGGCCACATCCAAGGCCTCCGGGCACTGCTTCCATAGCACTTGTGGAAGTTTCCTTCGTGCCTTCCTCTTGGACTCAGTTGAGATGGTGCCACAGGTCAGGGTGGAAAAGGACCTGGTTGCAGCCTGGGACCAGCAGAGGAGCCCGGAGCCAGTGGCCTTGGAGAGCAGAGGAGCACACAGTTCAGCCGGCGAGGATTTTTCTCTTTATAAATAAATCTTTCAGAGAATTCTAGCACATAAGCAAACTCAGGAATTGAAACGGGCTGGCAGACACTAAGCCCTCCGCCTCCCATGCTCCCTCCTGGCCGCCTGGCACTGGGTTCCCTTCGGAGGCCCAGCAGCGTGGCCAGAGCGCCACAGGGTGGCCGCTGCCGCCCTGCCCCTGGAAGGGCACTGCCCCCGGCAGATGGACTGTGGTGGGCCTCAGTCCTGTGCTTCACTTCTTCACAGCTTGGTTATTTTTAAGAAGAAACCTGGGGCTCCCTGGGTCACAATGGGCCTGGCACGGGTGGGCCTAGTGGGGAGTCCCCTGCTCATTCCCCAGCCACCCCGCAGCCTCTGCCTGCTGCGCTGACAGGCCTCCTCTCAGGAGGCGGTTTCTTCTCCATTGCAGGCGCGGATAGGCTCTGCCCCTTGGTGTCTTCCAGCCCCTCTCGCTTCTGCCCAGGCATCTGTTTTGTTGGTTTCGAGTCCTGGGGATTGAACCCAGGGCCTTTGTGCTGAGCTGCATCGCCAGTGTCTGTCCCCAGCCCCGACCCCCAAGGCAGAATCTCGCTGAGTTTCCCACCCTGGACTTGCTCAAATTTGCAGTCCTGCCTCAGCCTCCCAGAGTGCTGATTATAACCATGTGCCACCATGCCCAGCGCGCCCAGGTACTTTTCAAGCACTTTCAAAGAGTAAATTTTAAAATATTTGCACAGAATCTGACAGGGTGCTGAGGCGTTTCCTCAGCCTTTGCATCTGCAAACTACAGAAAGATGATGGATGTATGAGGCAGCCCTACTTGATTTCTTTGACTTCATCGTCTATCCTGTCTGTTTTATGCACTTCAGCTGAAAGCTAAGAAACAGTAGCACCAGGTTTTGGGCCTGTCTTCAGCTGTGGATCTGGTGCAGTGTTGAGAAGTCCCTGGCCTGTCTTCACAGGGGTAAACCAGGCTTTGGGTGCCGCGCTGTGCACAGCCAGGCCGGGTACCAGGAAGCGGTCCGGAGGGGTCCGCCTTACTGGACAGCGGCTTCCCAGCCATGTGCCTTCTGTGCGGGCCCTGTGTGCAGCCCAACACCTGGGACTGGAACCCAGAGTCCGCCCTGCAAACTCCAGCCTGCGCCAGGGAGTGACCCAGGCCTGAGAGTGAGCGAAGGAGCGGCAGGACGTGCCTTCTTTCCGAAGGGTTCTGTTTATGCCTCTCCTTGTGGCTTTTGTCTTTTCCATAAAAAACCCTTTGTTTTTTGTCTTCTGCCGCTGGCCCTGGTTATGGACTGGGTGTTGATGTGAGCACAGTTTCCAAATAGGAAATTAATGAGCTGCTGTGTCCCAAGCGGCTGCTCCTGTACCATGTGCTGTCCCCTTGTGTCCCTTCTACGCGGCCCCCGCTTCCTCGCTGCTTCCTCTGCGCACTGTGGGCCCCCTCCCCAGAGGTGGGCCAGGCCTGTGCACCCTAGCTTTCAGGGCGTCTTTTCAGGTCCATCCCAGGGCACTGCATAGTGGTCCACAGGCAGGCTGTGCTGCAGTGGCCATGTCGCTGAGAACGAGCTCCTGACGGCTCTTTGGGCCTCCCCCTCAGCCCTTCGTATGTTTGATTTGTTTTGTTTTGTTGAGACAGGGTCTCACTGTGCAATGCAGGCTGCCTTGAACTCACTATGTAGCCCAGGCTGGCCTCCAACTCATAGTGATCCTCCTGCCTCAGCCTCCCAGGTGCTGGGACTATAGGTGTGTGCCCTTCGTATGTTTGTATGAGTTGGGACAGATTTTTCTGAGATGCACGTGTGGTGGCGAGGGGGCTGGAGCGAGGTGAGGAAGCTGCGGAAACCTTAGCACTGAAGACCCGGATTTGCAGTGTCCATGCTGTTGAGAAGGACATCTGTCCTGCCTGAGGAGGAGGCGGAGGGCAGTGGTGCCCACCAGGCGGGCCAAAGGCGCGTCAGCTGAGCAGGCTACAGGGAGTGGGCGCAGGCGTCCCCCCCTGGCCAGGAGCAGTGAGCTGCTCGGTGAGGACGGTGGTGTCGGGCGGCTCCTGCCCAGGACTCGGCGCTCGGGGTGCAGAGGGGCAGTGCGTGCACTGGAGAAGGCCGGAGCTCTCGGGGCTGTGAAGCAGCCCTTCACGCCCAGCTTCTGTGGAAAGCGATGCCGCTCCCTGGCTCCAAGGTGATCTGTCCCGTGCATCCTGTACGGAGGAGAAACAGGGACCCCAGGAGGCCACCTGTGACAGTGAGAAGGGGGCGTGGGTCGGCTTGGGAGCTGCCACCCGAGCTCGCTGAGGACGCCCGGCGGGAGGAGGCCTGGGTTTGGGAGGAAGTGGGGAAGAGGAAACAAGCAACTCTCCGGGGGAAGCTTTGGAGCACCCACATAGGAGGCTGAGGCCCTGTCATTGTAGAGGAGGTGGCGCAGGCCGCCGCACTCGGGGACGGGGCTGAGCCTGCTGGAGGCCGCGCCAGCACCCCGCCTGTCGGGCACTCCCTCCTGAGAGCCGAATGGAGACTCATGCACGGCCTGAGTCCCTTGTATTTTCAGGTGGGGGTTCTTGGAATAATCTGAAAAGTATAATTCATATTTTTTGAAGAAAAACTAAAGTGATATTATCAAATAGAAGGCTATTTGCACTGAATGAACAAGAACGTGACCAGCTGCCTTTCTTCTCCCCGACCCGTGGCCACCACTTTTCGGGAATCAGTTCCAGCTGTAACGGACAGCATGGGGCCTATGGAGGTTCTCCACAGCGGCTCTGGGAGTGGCCCTGATGCCCAGCTCTGGGGCTTTAGTTCTCATGGCCCAGGCCTTGAACCTTCCCAGTTTGATTCTGCCTGTGCCCCCCGCCAACCTTCCCAGAGCTCCCCAGTGCTGAGCCAGATATTGGTGCACAGCCCGTTTCGGTCCTCTGGCCCTGCATGGCCATTCGCTGGGCACCACAGAGAGCCAGGGTGAGGTTCCGAGCATGGCCCTGGCAAGTCACTGAATTTCTCTGGTCCTTGGTGTCCGTGTCTGAAGACTGCTATCCTAAACCGCCTTCCTGGGAGAGCTGCTGAGAGAGCTGAGCCCTGCCCTGTGGGGAGCGGGCAGCTGCCGCCTGACCCCCAGGAAGTGCACGGGGCAGCCCCTGCTTCTTGTCTGCACCCCGCCACCCTAACACGCTTTCCTCACGCTTCCCCTAACGCTGGCTGTGCCTGGCCTTCTCCCCTCTCCAAGCCTTTTTGTGCCTCTGGTTTTGTTCCCTGGCTTCTCTTTCTCGCTCTCTACATGGAGCAGGTGTGAGAAATGCAGCCTTGACTCTGTCACCTCCTTCCCTGGGCCCTGGGGCGGCTGACGCCTGCTGCCCTTCCCAGACCAGCCACTGCCCAGGCCGGGCCCAGCACCCTGCTGCCTTGTCGATTTTCTCATTGGAATCTCTCCTGCCCCTCAGACGCAGGAGTCCCTCAAACATTGTAATATTTTTGTTTGTTCGTTTATTTTTTGAGGCAGGTTTTGCTCTGTAGTTGAGATTGACCTCAAACTCACCGTAATCCTCCTGCCTCAGCCTCTGGAGTGCTGGGATTACAGGCATGTACCGCCATGTCCAGCTCAAATGTTGTAATGTTTGATTTCAGGTTCTTTTTTTTTTTTTTTTTTTTAAGTATGAAGGCTTGTTATAGATAGTACTGAAATTTTTTCCCATGTTTTAACTTAGATTTATCATTATTTTAACAAAACTACGTAAGAGGCAAAACAATTATAAACAATGGGCAAATCACGAGCAATCATAAACAATGGGCAAAGACAAAGCAAATTTGAAGCATAAAAATTTGTCACCTAAACAAGTCTCAGTCCAGAGTCTATGAAACAAAGGCAGACTTTTACCTCCGTCTAGTGATCTCAGTGGGACCTCCAAATGATACAGGGGAATGAAACTCGCAACCTACTAGATATTCGGTGAGTTTGTGTTCTCTAAAATCGAAGAATGAATTTTAGGAACAACAGAGGTTAAGGGCAGAATATATTTATTGAGAGAAAGGAGACTTCTGTCTGGGAGAGAGACAGAAGGGGTCCCAAGTGGGTTGCCCAGTACTGAAAAACTAAAGGAATAAAATGCACCTCATTAGTAATCTCTCTGTCGAGCAAGCACCAGCATCAGGCTGGGTATGTCCCTGGGCCTGGCCCTTTCCGTAGAAGACAACTGGCAGTGTCTGGAGACATTGTGGGGTGTTAACTTGATGTTGGGGTGGTTCTGCAGAGGCCAGGGTTGCTGCTCAGCCTTTTTTTGGGACAGGGTCTTACTAAGTTGCTAAGTTGTCCGTCATTGGGGCTCAGACTTGCGATCCTCCTGCCTCAGCCTCCTAGACTGCTGCAGTTGTGTGTGCCACTGCACCAGTACTGCTTAGCATTTTATAACACACAGGACAGCCACCACAGCAGAGGTGATTTAGTCCAACAGTGCGGAGGCCGGAAGCCCTGTCCGTCCCTCTCTGTTGACCAAGATGGTGGTGTTCCCTTTGTGCCCCACCCTGTTCCCCGCCTGTGCCCTCCCTGTCGGCGAGCCTGTCTTCTCCTCTGTCCATCCCCGAGCCGTTACGTAGCCCACACAGCCCTGTCTGTCACGTCTCAGGGTCTCGAGCCGTGGTCCCTTCCCTCCGCCAGTTGTGACACTGATGTCTGCTCAGCCAGCTTCATGCAAATGCTTCCCACCCGTGGCTGGCTGTGCACCTGGGGGCATCCACAGCCCCTGGGCCTGGTGAGTGCAGTCTGGGCTGGTAAGGTCCAGGCTGCCTGAGGGGGCAGCGTCTGTGTCTGACGCCTCCGTGTGACCCCAGCCAGAGCACGGTCACCGCTCCATGCATGCTGTTGCATGTATATGAACAATAACTGGATGAAGAAACCCTGGAAAAAGTCTCCTCCCGACGATCTCACGCGTTGTCTGTCTTGCAGATCCTGGACGAATGGTTTGGCCGGACCATCATCCGCTCCTGCGCCAAGCTGAGCTACGAGCACGCGCAGAGCATGATCGAGCGGCCGGCCGAGAAGATCCCTGAGCGGGAGCTGCCCCCCATCAGCCCGGAGCACAGCCCTGAGGAGGTGCACCAGGCCGTGCTGAACCTGCACCAGATCGCAAAGCGGCTTCGCCAGCAGCGCTTCGCCGATGGTGCGCTCCGCTTGGATCAGGTCAGTGAGCGTTTCTCGGGAGGTCTGACGTGTGTGGGGCCGGGGGGGGTGGGCGAGAGGCAGCATGGTGCTGCCCTTCCACGCCACTGCGCCAGGGCTGTGCTCCACCCGCCCTCCGGGCCCCCGTGTTTCCTTGAGGCCTGGGACAGGAGTCACAGCAGAAGGGTGGCGCTCATGTGGTGGCCCTGTGACCTGAACTCCAAGTCTTCCCGGGAGACCATCTGGGATCTGATCCTCCCCCGGTTCCCGCCTGGAACCTTCTCATGGGAGGCAGGAGCGGGAGGCAGGGCACTCCGGAGGCACCGGCCAGTGTCTGATCCTGAGCCTCGCTCAGTCCTCGGTGGTCAGAAGCCGTGGGGAGCCGAGGGGCGTGTGGAGCGTTGGCCCTTGTGGCAAACCGTAGTCTGCAGTGACACCGTTGCCCCAAATATCGCAGCCCTGCGTCAGCCCCCTGGACTTAGCTGCCGTCACCTGAACCAGGGGGATTTCTGCGTCCCGGAGTTGCTGGTGGCTGTGTCCTCGTTGCTTGTCAGTGCGCTGTGGAGTGGGGCTGGGTTGTGGCGTGGCAGTTCGTCCTTTCCCACTCGTAATCCGTACCCACACTGCGTGCGGGGCAGCTCTCTGTGTATCTGAGAAGGGCAGTGGGCAGTGGCAGGCCGCCGGGGCTGGTGGGTGTGGGGACTGAGCAGACTTCTTCCTTGCGTCAGGAAGGCCCGTTGTAAAGCCTTCCGTGGGCGCTCTGATTGCCTTCTATCTCCCGTCACACGCGTGTGCGGGTAGGCGCCACCCAGGCCTCAGAGGAAGTGAGCTGCTCCCAGAACAGCGGCTGGTCGGCCTGGGCTACTGGAGCAGCAGAGTTGGGTGGAGCGGAGCCCTGGGCCGGCAGCGGGGGCAGGCCTGGGTCGTGACAGTGCCGGGGTGCGGTAGGCGGACTGGGCGAGAGCTGGCCGAGGAGCCGGAGGGAGAGGGACTAAAGGTATTGGAGATTACAGAGCGCCTTCTGCTCGCAGCGGAATCACAGTGCACTACGATTCCCCTCCACCAGCTCCCCCTGCTTGTCATGTCCAGGAACTTTTGCAGCTCTTGCATCCTGGACTTCGGTCCTGTACAGAGACCACCTGGGTCTCTGGGTCCCCTTTGCAGAAGCCTCTCCTGCCCCCCACCCCAGGCTTGGCCTCCCTGGGGTCTGCCCCACCTTCCTCTCGCCCAGCCGACGCCCTCTCCATGGATGGATTCTCCTACTCTGAGGGTTTTAACTACCAGCTGGCTGTGCAGGTGCTGGTGACACCAGAGCCTGGCTCCCTGGCCCTGCCTCCTTCTCCAGCTCCAGACCCACTCATCCACGTGGCCCCCTCGCCAGGGCTCACCCTTCCACACACACTGCCACCCTACTGCTGCCTGGGCCCCTGCCCGGGGCTGTTGTGTCCCATACTTGGGTATGCCAGGGGCACCTGCCATTGTAAGTACTGGATCAACTGAGCAGTACAAACATAACAAAGAAAACTGTTGTTTTTATGTAAACTTATTTTGGAAAGACTTGGATAAGTCCAACTTTTGTTCTTTGGATGAGACAACTACAAAAGAGCAGAGGAAATCCTGAAATTTTGGAAATGTTTTATACTCTAATTACTTTATAAATGTCTTAAAGACAGTGAATCAAGTATAGTGTGTTGAGAAAAGATGATGTAGAAAGCTAATTAGCATATTTTTAAAGCCTTCCTTTTTAAAGATAGTGGATAAAGCTTGTTTATGTAAATTAAGTCAAAACACAAAATGTTTCATTACATGCATACCTCTGCTGCATAACTCCCTTCTTTGCCTGACCTCCAGAATAACTAACCAACAGCTGTGACATTCCAGACCTGTCGCCCCATCACTTGGATGAAATGCACGAACGCTCAAATACACAACAAACTAGAAAAGACTGCGGGCAACCACAGTGCATAGTGGGAGAGGTCAGGTCCCCAAAACAGGAGTGACACAGGTTGTTGATAGAGGAGAGGCGATCGATGGGCAGGTCTGAGCATCAGTGTTGTGTCGTTGAAGGCGGCCCCAGGCGTCTCTATCTCAGTGGGCCTCTCAGAAGCCCCCAGAGGCTCCCTGAGCTTCTGTGCGAAACGTCCGGGGAATGCTTTGTTCAGTTCTCCGTTTCTGCCATGCTGACTTCAGAGAAAAGTTTTCCCTCACAGTGTGGGGGGCGGACATCTTCAAAAGTCTTAATTAGGTTCTGGTTAATTAACATTTGAAAAATAACGACTTTGCATCCTTGGAGTGGATTCCTTGGTTCCCCAGAAAACAGATCTGTGGCCCCTAGCATTCGAAAGAGGAGCCATCAGTCTCCTGCGGCCGGGACACTCATGAGATCATTTATAAATCAGCTAAATGGCCCCATTCAGAAGTCACTGTGTTTGTTCTTCTGTCCCTACTGCCTGTTTTCACCCTCACAAAAATCCATTTTTCCTGGATGCTTTCTGAGTAGCCTACTGTTTGGAGTTGTTCTCTGAAGCTTTATTAACCTCAGCTAGCTATGTCCATGGTTTTTCGTCCATGGTTTTCAGTCCAAAAAAAAAAAGTGACCTCCCTGTGTGCCAGCCTCAGTTAGAGATTAGTTGGCGAGGAGAAGCCATCGCATACACATTAGACCCCCGGGTTCTTGGACGTCTGCTGACCTGGCAGTTTGGGCTTCCCAGGGTCCACGTAGGGTCCGCGTGGGGTCCACGGTGCTAATGCAGTGCCTTTGTGGAGTCAGGCAGAGCCACGATGACCCAGGAGCGCAGCGCTGCCGGGCCGCTGGTGTTCACAGTCCACAGCTCGGCCCCCGCAGCCCGCCCAGCCTGAGGCAGCGAGCGCAGCCCAGGACCAGCCTGACCCTAGTCCCTGGGGTCACCTGCGGGCCATTGTGTTGGGCCCTGTGATTGCCTGCTCCACGTGTCTCATACCTCGTGCTCGAGCCTGGTTCTGCAAAGCATCTCACTCCGTGAAGTGATTCTCCCTCATTTCATGACCCAGAATACAAATGCAGGCCTCGGATACTGTAGGACTCTGGTGAGGCGACCTGAATAATGTCTTCTCTGGGTGATTCCTTTCTCTCTCCATGTTCTCTGCTGCCGTGATAATCCAGGGACTTCATGGAGATGCTCATTTTTACCTCTTCATGGCGTATGTCTCTCCCGTTCCTTAAAAGGAGTTCCTTAAAAGGAGCAGTGTTCTCCTGTTTTAGCCAAGGAAATCACAGTCGTACAATCCCCTGTGGCCTGAGCTTGGGGAGGGTGGGCTGTGCCTGCCTCCCTCCCTCCTGACGCAGGTGCCTGACAGGGCCTGCCCCGCCTGACTTGGTCACAGGACCTCAGGCTTCTTTGGGGTTCTGTCTTAGCTGTTGCCTTCAGAAAGACACGGAGGGAAGGTGGTAGGCTGCCAGTGCACCCTCACATGAAAGATCTCCGGACACCGCTGATTTCAGGAAGTGACATCTGCTGCCTTCTCCGGCTTTCTCGGCCTGCTGTGTGCGGGGGTTTCTGAGAAAAGCCCGGGCCACTGGCCCCCAGGTAGGCCGCACCCTGGGGGTAGGGTGACTGAATCAGTGAAGAGAACTGGTGTTTCCGTCTTCTAAGGCAAATTTCCCCTAACTGAAGGAGTGTTCACTGGGTTCCGAGCTGCATCTTCCATGACTCTTACACAATTTCAAACTTCAAGCTGTTTCTTTTGCTTTCTTTTCTTTTCAATTTGCAGCACTGGGGACCTAACCCAGGGCCTCACATGCTAGCAAGTGTTCTACCAGGGAGCTGTACTGGAGCCCCAGCCACTCAGATAGCCCTGTCCATGGGAATTGCCCCCAAGTGCTCTGGGACCTGCGCTGCTGTGTTGCTGTTATGAGTGACCTTGAGCCAGCCCAGCTGTGTGTCAGGGCTTGGCAGACTCTTCCTGTCCAGGGCCAGAGAGCCAGCAGTGTGGGCTCCCGGGCATGGCCGCAGGAGTGCCGGCACCCGTGTGCGTGACGCGGGCGAAGGTGGCTCTGCACCAGTCAAACTTGAAGGACACTAAGACTTGAATTTCATGTAATTATCATGTGTCATCAAACAGTGTTCTTCCTTGGATTATTTTCAACTGTTTTAAAATGTAAAACCCATTAGCTCCTGAGTCACAAGCAGGTGTGGCCTGTGGTCCCCGTGTTGGTGACCCCCACATAGGTGACCGCAGGCGTCGGCCTATCACACAGTGAGCTTTTAGCAGCTTATCACCACGGCCCCGGGAAGCCAGGCTGGCTAATGGAGAACAATTGTGCTAAGTTAGCTCTCAGGATGGTTTCGTGCAATTAAGTAAATTATTCTTTTGATTAGTACATGCTTAGCAGGTCCAATTAAAGGCTGGAAGCAGAGGAATGAATTCATTTGGGTCCAGCTCCCTCACCCCATGTATGGTCGGGTGGCTTTCATCAGCCTGAAGCCAAAGGAGCAGCGGCCCTGCCGCCCCTCCCACAGCTGCCCCGGTACTGAGCTGAACCGGTTCTCCTCCTCCGCTCCCGTGCAGTTGCTTTCAAGAAAGGAGCGTTCCAGCTTTTTTTTTAATGCATGATGGTATTTTTATACACAATGCTATTTGATGCTGGGTGAGAAGGATGAACACATTCATCCCACCTGAATCCTCCTCAAGCCTATGGTTATGTCATTTCTAAAACACAAGAGTGAGTGGGGCATGGTGGCACACACCTGTGACCCCAGCACTGGAAGGCTCAGGCGGGGGGGATCACCACAAGTTTGACGCCAGCCTGAACTACATAGTGAGAGCTTGTCTCAAAAAACCTGAAAGCATACAAACAAAAAAAAGCACTGAAACACACAAGAGTACAGAGCCAGTGTGGTAATACACGCTTTGTACCAAGACCCTGTCTCCAGAGCTGGGGACGGGTGGTGTTTTCCTTAGTCAGAGTCCTTCGCTCCGCTTGTTTTCAGGAAGCTTGAACCGGGGCCAGAATGTGCTCAAGGCTGGAACTATGACAGTAAAGGGCTAAGACTCTGTCCCGGTTCTCAGCAAGTTCCCAGGGACAGAGGGGTCCAGCAGAGAACCAGAGCATGAGAAGTGTGTGACAGAGCTGTGTCCCGAAAGGGCGGCTATGGTCAGGGCTGACTTCCCACAGAGGCACGTAGATGCCAGGTCCCTAAAGGGTCTGGGCCAGAGGTGGCTGCTCGTTCCACTGGGAGGAGTTGAGGGCAGAGGCGGGGCAGGGGCTGGGGCAGGGGATGGGACAGGGACAGGGGCTGGGGCAGGGGCTGGGGCAGG
>RJWM01019216.1:0-39510 GCA_004363535.1 Dasyprocta punctata
TATCCTTTCGTACAGATCATTTTGTTAGTGATAAACTGGGCTAATTCATCACCAAGGCTGCAGTGTAAAGAATATTGCTTAGAGAAGCAGGGTTTAAAACTCTTAAGAGCATTAATGTACTTTTATAGAATAAATATTCTATTAAGTATGATTTCTTTTAAACTAACATTGCGTAGAAGTAACAATCTAGATGTTTTACATCAATAATGTTGACAATATTAATACTGATCTTTCAGTAATCCAGGAAATCTCTTTGCTGAGAATAACAAAAAGACTTTGACAGAACCTCAGATTTATAGTGTCATGATAGAGATTATATTTAGATTTAAAATAAATTTTATGTTATACAAATAGCTAATATGCATTAGGTTAATACTTGCTAACTTTTTTAAAACTAGTTCTATAGAACGAACCTAGCTCAGAGTTGTCATGCCATTTGTTTAAGTTTTTGATTAATCAGTTACGAAGTTATACTTTCTAGTCATGAATAAATTAAAGAATTTAGGGATTATCATTTTGTTTCTCCAAACCAGTCTTGTAAATTTAACTACAAAATACTCCTGGGATTGAGCATGAATTGGAGACAGAAGTATTAGAAAGAAAGAGAAATGTGTTAACAGGTCGTATTTAAATTTTCATGTGAATGTGTATATGAAAAGTATATGAGTGTATAACTTCGTTTATTTAGTGATCATATACAAACGAATGCCATTGTTCAGCCTGAATTCGTTTTCTGTATGTTTTTATACTCTGTTATTGACCAAAGTGTTATGCAAGAATTAACTTCAGGTGAAAGATATAATTCATCCAAAAAAATTATTTTATTAAAAAACCCACAATGTCCCTTTTGACTTCTACATCAAAAATTTTATTCACAATTATGTGTAGTATTATTCAATAATGTTGAAAATGGTAATGTCGAAGTTTACGTGAGTGACCATAGCATAGCAAAAGAGCATTAACACCTTTATTAGAAATGGAAAAAGAAAGATTGATTATTGATGTTACTATTTTGGCAAAATATCATCAAATAGCATGCTGCCAAGGAAACAGAGATACAAAATAAAGCATGCCAGCATGTTTCCAGAAAGACTAGCTAACAGAATATGACACCGACTGAGCAAAATGCTCCTCGCTAAGCTAATAGCCCACAGAATGGTGGTAGGATGCAATTTATAATCTGACTGTGAGGCAGAGATTTTCACAGATGCCACTGTACATGTCAGTTCTTCCACCCCGTCACAGTGATCAAAGGTGAGCCCTGAGATGAAACCAATAGCTGTGTCATCGCTGAAACTCATTTTCAGTAAATAGCACGTGTGATTCATGACGGCATTAAAGCAGATCTAGAAATCGCACCTGATCACCTCTGTGAGCAGCAGGGCCAGTACAAGTCGAGGGCCTGCCATGAACGACCCAAGACTCCATAAGTCCCGAGGCAAGCCAATTTCTGCAGTGGGCTTGATACTGCTGCAGTCAAACTCAGTAGAAAATGAATTATCAAGGGTTGCTAAATATGTGCTTTATGTAAAACTGAGAACAACTGAAATCACAGTTGGAAAATGAGATTCTATAAGGCCATGCCGAAGCATAATTTCAAGCCACAAGCATAGCCAATGACTGCTGGGAAACCATAGCAACAGGCAGACCAAGCTGGCATGTGGGTAATCTGCGATGGGGTGGTTCTTGCAGAGGGAAGGAGCCGAGCTGTTAGCAGGGCCGAGCCTGCAGACATGGAGGGAGCACACGCCCTCGCTTTCCGAGGGGGATGAAGTCTTGTTAGTCACAGCATTCTAATGGATGTCAGCAGCAACAGCACCATCAGTAAACAAGAATCCTATGGCAGCAAGATGTATCGACTGGAACTATGAAAAATGAAACGATTTTTATTATTCAGTAATTTATCTTCATTGGAAACTGAGGAAAATATTACTTTATATAAAAGTAATAATAAAGCATACTAGAAAAGATCTAATATATATTATCTAACTTAAATATCAAACCATTTTACTGATAATCTACATCTAGAAATTGCTGATGTAGGAAATGCTGATGTGGAAAGTGGTAAGAAGTGCTGGCTTTGTCAGATGTTTAAAACAGAGATTTAAAACATGATCACATGTTGCTTAATGATGAAAATATAGTATAAGAGGCTTGTCTTTAGATTTGGTCGTATATAAGCATCATAACACAGACAAACTTGCACAACATAGGTCAACCACTCAACTAGACCTCTTGAAATTAGAAAAAATAGTAAAAATGAAATGCATGAAGATACAGCTCACATTGCATAGCACTTTCTTTAAATGAAGGAGAACATTCATTGACCAAAACGTTGTCATGCAATGCGTAATTGTATTTACATAAGTCCTCCTTTGCAAAAATAGAACAGACCATTTTTCTCGGTATAAATCCTGGGAATATGAAGCTCATATAAGTATACAAAAATGAAACATTAGGATTCATTTCATATTTATACAAAGGAAAATACTTTTTTCTCTCTTGTCTACTGTAAGGAACTTAATTATAACATTATGTAGAATAAACCACTGACCACTAATAACATATAAGGAATTCTCTGTATTTCTTCCAATTATTACTGTCTTGAATATTTATAAACCTGGACTGCACATTTTCCTGCACGAATTAGCTTTAAATCATGAGTCATATTTTAGCCAAGTAAATGCAATGTCAAAGAGTTATCTTTAAAAAACGAAAAAATGGGACATAAAAGCCAAATTTTAAGTATAATTCCAAGGCAGCATTTTATTTGAGATATTTTTTCATGAAATACAAAATCACATGGAAGATAAGAATGCTTATGAATTAAGATTAAAAACAATGAAGTCTGCTATTTAGTTTAAGAAGATAAAAGAAGTTACATAAAAAGTTGTATGTGTTCAAAATCAGATTAGCTCAAGAAGACCAATTCCATAAAAATGATTCTTAGCAACTGATACTAGCAAATAATTATAAATGGAGGTTTAAGCTTGACAATGTAAGATTATTTTAATTTTACTTCTATAGAATCCCATAAAATATAACAAAATAAACAAAAAGTAGATGAAATATACCTTCTTTAATGAAGTAGAAAAATAATGGAAACCACAATGCATACATTATATTGAAAATCTATCAACTACACTGAAATTGGAAAAAAAAAAAAAAGAGAGAGAGGAAGAGAAACTGGATCCAGAGTTGACCTGCAGCTCCTTAGACATAGGAGGGTGAAGCAACATCGAAGGGTCCCTGGTGCTGCACACAGTATTGGGTTCCTAAAGGACACATCTAATGAGCTTTCTAATGTAGTGGTTGGTGGTTATACTAGGAATATGGGAGATGCCTCTGTTTCACAGGTTATAAATGCAGAGGGAACTAGAACTGAAGGGGAAATTATAACCATCATCACTTATTACCATTTAAGTTAGGCTTTTAGAAAAGATATCCCAGGGAAGAAAATCAGATATTGCAATTTAAAACCTCCCGAGCAAAGAAAGAGGCTTTAGGTTCTATCAACCAAATGAACATAAACTACTGAGACAGGCCACGGGTTTTGTTTGGTTGTGATGTGTTGATTTGCATTTTATGGTAAAGTGGATTGATTCCAAGGCCTTCACAATGAGATACAAACCCAGGCCTTTTATTTCACTTCAAAATTTTGAGACAGGTTTGTTAAGCCACTCAATTCCCCAGGTTGGGCTCTGCCTTGTGATTCCTTTACCCTACTCTCCCAGAGTTCTGGGGTTGCAGACATGTGCCACCATACCTGGCCTGGAAGCCGTGTTTTGGAGGATAATAGACTTAAGCCACTTAATATTCTGGGAAACAGTGATGAGTTAAAACTGTGCTGCCCCCAAATGTCCTTCCTCCACACTATCCCCAAACCCTTATTCAGCAAATAACTGACGTGTAATGATGTGGAAGGAATCACCATGGCATACATGTATTGATATGATGGAAATTCAAAGAGTGGAAAATGAAAATCATTAAAATAAAGATGGAAAATGTAGGAATTAATTTAGATAATAGTTCTCCTTACTGTATGTGTAATGCCACCCAATGTATTTTGCATAAAGAATTCATCCAACAAAAGTGACACACACGCAATTAAGAAAGAAAACGGAAGGCGGCAGCTTCAGGTAATGAGGTAAGAAACTGTAGGTTAGGGAAGGCAAAGGTGGTGGTCACAGACTAATAAGTTAACGCTGAGTAGAATTAGAAGAAGTATTGAGATTTGACATCGATATTGCAGGAAAAATGGGCAAAATTTTAAGGGTCCAGAATGAGCAAAGAGCGAGATTGAATCTTTCCAATCATTCATAATAACCCTTTCACCGCTCTCCAGTTACAAAGCTGTTTTGATTTACATATTCATCTGCTCCCCAACTAGCTCAGCTGTCTTTCTTGAAGTTGACTGGTTCTAACGATCATTTCTTAATAATCAGTCATGCAAAGACCATGACCCTTACCAAACACAAGATTGAAATTAGTATTTACCATTTTCTTCGTTAGTGATATTGGTCCAAAGGTGGAGAAATGACAAGAAAAGTCTTTTCCAAATAAACTGAAGGTTTATTTTCACAAAAACATATCTTAGTCATGTAAATTAAACATTTAAATGAATTAAATTTAATATCTAGGTTAAATATGTTAAATTGAAGATAGGTTGTTTATATGTTACTTGTCTTTATGGTCTTTATTTACAAAAGAAACTGTTGATTTTCTGTTAAATTAGTTTTAACAGTTGCAGAAGACATAAAATCATATCTGTTTATGGGGTAGCATGTGAAGTTTAGATATTGTGCAATATTCAAATTAGTTTAAACAGATCTATCTCCTTAAGCATACAATGCAAAAACACTAAAAATCATTTCTCCTTTTTGCAACATACGATTGTTGTTTGATCACCGTATACTGTACCTTCCCACAGCAGTCCTTACTCTTGTCTTGTCCCATACTGTAACTCAGTAGTCACTGGTCAACCTTTCCCCATCCCTCTTTGGCTCCTGATCTCCTCAGTCACATGTTTTATCTCGCGGCACCATTTTGTTTGGAAACTATGATTTTTCTAATCAATGTTAAGTGATACAAAAGAACCACAAATGCTCCTCAGTTTGCTATGGAGTTATAACTTGATAAACTTATCATAAGCTGAAAATACCTAATGCTGAAAATATGTTTAATAGCTCAGTAAGTCCATGATAAAGTCATAGAATCCTAAAGTAATCTATTTACTCAGCACAGCTCAAAGTAGCTACCAACGATGTGCTGTCACAGGGATAAGGAAAACTCTGGCTTGACTCAATGATTAATATGCTCTGCTGCTTCTCTCATTACCCATCTGCCACTTGACATGGGAGAGAAAGGCGTGACACTGCTTTCTTTTCCACTCTAAACTTGTGAAATTAGGTCTCAAACCAGCTCCAAACCCTTAGAAGGACTTGGGGGTGGAAGACTGTCCTTACCTAGATTGATAAATTTCTATGATGAATTTGTGTTCTTTGGGTCTAATGTATATTTTAATCTGACATGTTCTCTCTTAAATACTTTAGAAGGTTTTATAGGAACACCCAGTGGTGATATTTAATGAACTTTTGAAGCTTGGATGTGAATTTTCCTCGTATCTTTCCTGTTAATAATTTCACTCTCTTCCTTCTTAGATTTCCATTTCTCTCTAGATGATTTTAGAATACTAAAACTGGTCTTTCTCCAATGCATCACTTACTTTTGAACCCAGGAAAACTCTCAGGTACTTTTGCAGGGACAATTTTCAGAAGTCAGGCTAATTCTAGTATAGCAATAACATCCTAGCTCCCTTGCCCCAGGTGTCAAGCAGATCATCCAATCCTTTAAAAATTTCGTCCCAGGATGTTCAGCAGGCACCGGTCTGCACAGTCCTATCCCTTTACTGAATACTCGTCAAACTATCCTAGACAGAACTAATGGAAGTTACCACTTCTTAAGTTCAGAAAACCCAACAAACACAAGCAATGAAAAGAAAATCATAGCTAGATGCCCCACGAAGAAACTCTAGGTTGTCTCTTGTAGGGGCCCATGGCTTTGTGTATAATTTCTTCAAATACAGCATCAAATAGCCTACTTATTTCCAGCGTCCTTTAGTGAAAATAGAATAGCATGGGGGTGAAGAGTACATCAGTGTAATTAGTATCTCATTCAACATATAGAATATTTCAATCATTTTGAAAAGTTATTTTGTGCTTCTAAACCATCACTATCTCCACCTCCAGTGCCAGGCAATTATGGATGTTTTTCTTCATTGTGCATTAGATATTTTCCCTATACCATTTTTCAGTGTTCACACAGATAGTGTGAACTCTTCTGTTTTGCTTCTTTTATTTTGCATAACTTTGAAATTCATTTCGTTGTATTTATCAATATCTATTCTTTTTATTTTGAGTAAAAGTCCCTTTTACAAATGTATCAGAAATCGTTTAACAATTCATGTGATGGTGAAAAGGATTACTCCCAGTTTGGGACTTATATGAATAAAAACGGCACAGATATTTATATATAAATATTTAAGTGAACAAATATTTCATGTCCTTAGGTTAACATTTTTGATCATATAAAATGCATGATTCTAATTTAAAAGTAGTACCCAGTTTTTAAAGTGTACAGTGTTCTCATTAGCTGTGTAAGTTTAAATTAGTTTCTCACCAACACTTGACATTTTCATTCTTTTTATTCATAATCATTTAAACAAATGTGTAGTATCATACCACGGTGGCTTTAATTTACACCACTCAGTAACTGAATTTTGGGTGTCAACTGTATTTGTGTATTTTCATGTACTCACATATAAAGTCTGAGGTCGCTCTAAACTTTCTATCACAATGCATGATCGACTCAGTTGTATAGAGGATTTAAAATAGATTTACAAGACACAGCACTTCAGTTCTATGACTTAGAATGTAAACTTTAAAAGCATACATGAATTCAGGTTGTAAAAGAAGAAAACTGAAAAAATCAAAGGCATGTAAATGGCAAGAAAATAAGAAAAGAAACAAAACAATAGTAATGCAGTGAAGAAAAGAAAGAAGGTCAGAATGAGTCTGGTTGAATATTAAGTTGGAGAAGATGGTCAGGATTGGTAGACTTAAGAAACTGTATCACCTTGGGTAAAAGGGAGAAAATAATAGACTGCAGAAAGAGGAATTTCATTGAAGAAGTGGCTCAAAAAGTAACATCAAAGTCACAAATACTTTCTTTTCCAGCGTTTGTAAGCTAAAATTTTTCGTGAAATTTCTAATGCTTTTCATAAAAACCTGTATATTTCTATGAAGATTAAATGAGATAACATAAGTAAAGTTCTTGGTACTAATTCTGGCATGTGGTGGGCACTATGAAACTGTTGTCTATTATTATAATAATTGTTAAGAAAAATGTAAAGACATCATGAAAATGTAGTATGTCAAGTGGAAACCAGTTTAAAGATTGCTAAGGAAATATTAAGTTTTCCTCAAGTCTGAAAAGATGATTTCCTAATGATCTAAGAAAGCTAGGAGCTCGAGATCAAAGAGCAGAAACGTGATAAGGGAATGCACTTTCCCGGGACGGAAATCAAGAGGGTCGAAAGACATTCAGAGATTTGAACAACAGGAAGAGTAGAACTGATGTAAGGCTGTAAGGGAGGATGTGGAAATCTAGAGATTGTTTTCAAAGAAGAATTTAAGAACCGGATGCACTGAAAGTTGAAAAGTTCTAAAGTACACAGAATCGTTGCTAGACCTGGGGTATCTGAAGGGGTTTTGACATTCAACATAAATTTAATGAAACCATAAAATGACAGGATACCCTTGCGAAGTTGCGATTCAGAGTTCGCGACATCAGTCAATCGCGGAGTTTCCTTAGTACCTAACTAATAACTGTCCTGGAAACCCCAGCAATTTCACAGAAACCACAAATATCTTCCGCACTTGCTTTTTTAGGGGAAATTTTCAAGTAGCCAATCCGAGAGTGGTGTTCAGTTCTCCTTGCTGCCGATTGGCTGCTGCCCTGTAACCATCTCTGGCAGGTGCACCAGCTTCCCCGCCTCCTAACAGGTTGCTACGTCGTGTATAGCTGTCTCCAGTGATCTCAGCTTTGTTCTTCGGAAAGCCCTAAGATCTCTAAATGATGCCAAAATGTTCTGCACCTTCTAAGGCTTTATTAATACAGTATTTTATTAAATTAAATTACACAGTTGAGGGAGACATAGCATATTTAGAGTTTAAACTATTAAAATAGGGGTGTACAGGTCTTTTCTGACCATATCTGAAGGTCACCATTTTTCACAATTCGCAATTGCTCCAGGAACGTAACCCCCATGAATTTCAGGGGTCCACTGTATATTGTGCAGCTTACAGAGCCTAATACTCTTAAGTACATAATGTATACCCGCACACATTGTCTCTTAGACACATACAAACAGACTTTGTGTTTGAGAATATTTATTACTCTACATTGGCACAAAGACAACATTTTGGAAAAACAATAAGACAGAGCTATAGCTTACAGTACTATAAACAATTACATTAATGAGTGTTCCTTCAGTCCTTTATTCTAATTAATATACCATGGCAGTGATTTATGGATGCCATTTTCCTATTAAAGTATTTGGATGAATATTTGCCATGTTTTCTTATAAAATAAAAATATAAAGTATATCAATGCCCATGACTAATAGATTCTAACCAGCACACTTTTTAAAATTAGCTTGTTTATTTTCTCCTCATTCTCCTCATTTATAAGCACTGATGACTTTTTTATAGTTTTAAGTTCTTCAATTTGTTCTCTGGTTTCATTTTCATATACACGTATTTGTGGTGTACTTACAAATAATGAATTCTCATCACTGTCAACTTCTTCCCATTCTAACCTTCTAATAATCACCTCCATACTCTCTTACGGTCTGCTTACAAAACAGATACTACATCTTTTCCACTGTAGGCAAATATCAGAATATTGAATCTGTCTCTACTTTTACTATACAGAATATTGTTTCCAGCTGTATCAGTCACTTACTTTCTTCATTAGTACGGAACATTAAACTTGAAGATATGTTCACCTCAATGACTTTCAGTTTTTTCAAAAGATTACTTCAAAGTGTAATTGTTTTATAGGAAATAGTGAGCACTCATATGTTACCATGGTGTTGACAATTTCAAATCAATATGAATATGCTTTTACTAGTCAGGCAGGAATACACAGGAAAGGAGTATTATGCTCCCACATCGGTAACAATTCTAAGATGAATCTTCACTCTGGAAGATTAATTTCATGTGATGAGCAGCCTTCTTTGAATTGGAATATGAATCAACTGAATACTAGCTTCTATTGATGCAGGATAGTTTATGGAAACATCTCCTCTATGATCTTTGGCCATAAATTACCAGAATGAAAATCAAAAAGATATCCGTTTTATATCTCTAGCAAAAGAAGAATATGAATCTTTCTTATCATTTAAGACAATTTTAATTAAATGTTTTAAAACTTTTTCTGGAAATTTATTGATTTTACTCTGTCAAGTAGCAAAATAAAAAACAGTACAGGTAAGAAAATATCTTACAATTTTAGCTATACTGTACGATGATCACTGTTTAAAGCCTTGCACAAAAAGAATTCAACATTTCCTTTTTAATAGGGCTCTAATGTGAATTCAGTGAAATTGCTATTGGTAAAAGGTCCTCATCTAATTAAACACAAACAAATGTATCTTAATTCATGCCCCCAACAGAAGTAATCCTTTTATTTCATGGCCAAGTTCAATGCTCCCAAAGGATTTAAATAATTGAAAAAGGTGTTTAATCAAAAACAGCTCATTATTCCAATTCACTTTCTGTTAAACATGAATCATGTTTCATTTCCAATATGTGCTTTTATGGTGATGCTTTAATTATTCACTCATTTGGAGTTCAACCAATAAATATTGAATAAGTACTATATGCATAGAATTGCTCAAAAATTAATGTTATAAAATAAAAACTACTAGTCATCAAGCAATATAAATTTGAACAAAAAGGAAAAGCATCTATGGGATTAATTATAGAAAAACATGGTCAATGTCAAGTTGATGATTATCTTTCAAAATTTTAAAACATTATTATCATGCCTGTCTTCTCTCCGTAATTCTCACTGCAATACTGTTTAAGATACCATGATGGGGTGTCGGTGGTGGCAGTGGTGTCACTGTTAGTTAATGGTGATTGGTCATTCTGTGCCAGTCACTCTTCTAAGTAGCTGATTTGTATTAATGCAGTAAATCCTCACAACATCTCTATGGAACAAGTGCTATTACAGTCACAGTGTAAAGACAGGAAACCTGAAAGATGTAGGAAATCTGTCCATGTTCACATATCTGGTATAGGTAAAGCCAAGAAGCAAATCTAGGCTGTTACCAAAGGTTGTTTTGTCAACTACTGCACAATATTGTTTCTTAAACCATGACTACATATGTGCTGTAGCAGAATATTCATCCAGAATTCTTCCTCTGTACTAAGAATTCAACAACCTTCCAATAAAGGGTAATATAATAAATACTGTAGATGCTACAGACCACATAAGTTCAGCTGCAGATATTCCCTTTACTGCAGTAGGACAAAATAGACGTCAACACTGTGGAAGTGAAGGGCATGGCTGTGTTCCAGAAACATCTCAGGGACCCAATAGGCAGCAGGCTTCAGTGGTTCCTGTGTGTAGGTTTCTGACCAAAGCCAGGTACCCAAACAGGGAAGTGTTATACATACCCGAACAGGCTTACTTATTTCGAATTCTAATTTCTGTTGAGCTAGATTATACAAAAGTGTAAAATATGTTTTCTGCATTCTCGGATGCTCAATTTCTTCCTTGTAATTATTCCCTAGAACTTCTAAATTTTTGATTAATTACTTGCAGTGTGACCCTAAAGAAATCAAAGTTTAAAACATTTAATAACTTTTCCTGTCTATAAAGTGAACTTAATACTAAAATTATCCTATATAAGTTCAAATTTCCATGAAATCTTCCCATTTCTAAAACCTCCTTTCTCAGGTCAACATTGACAATTAAGTTGACTTCTTCCTAAATTGGCATTATTTTCATAAAATCATTTTATGATACATAACTTAAATATAATGTAATGCACTTATATGAAGCATGCATTTGGATGGACTTTAACAAGTTTACACCAGTGTAACTAGTATCACACTCAACACGGAGAATATTTCCATCATTTTATAAAGTTATTTTGTGCTTACAATTGCCATCCCTACCTCCAATACCAGACAATTATTGATGTTTTCCTTCACTGTATATTAGATTTTTCTTTTATTTTTTTATAATGTTCACACATGTAGTGTGAACTCTTCTGCATTGCTTCTTTCATTTTGCATAATTTTGAAGTTCATTTTGTTGCATATATCAATATCTATTCTTTTTTACTGCGAGTCCCTTTGACAAATATATCAGAAATTGTTTAACAATTCATTTGGTGGAGAAAATAGATTGCTCCCAGTTTGGGGCTTTTATGAATAAAAGCTATACAAGTATTTATACACAAATATTTTGTGAATGTATATTTCATTTCCTTAGATTAACATTTTCGATCATATGAAATGTATGATTTTAAATTAAAAGTAATATCCAGTTTTTAAAGTGCAAAATACTCCCATTAGCTGTATGAGCTTAAGTTACTTTCTCACCAACACCTAATATTGTTGTTCTTTTTGTTTGCAGCCATTTAAATAAATGTGTTGTATCATACTGTGGTGGCTTTAATTTACATCATCCAGTAATTTGAATCTTGAGCATTGGCTGCATTCATGTATTTTCTATTCACACATTTGAATGCCTGTTCAAATATCTGCCTGTTCTTAAAATTAGGGCTTTTCAATCTCCCTTTTGAGATTCTGGAGGTCATGATGTATTCCACATCACCTCCATAGATTTTCATTTGTACAGATTCAAATTTCTGTCTCAGAAGTTTCCTGTCTGCACAGCTTGCTTTAAAATTTCTTATAGTGCTGGTGTGCTGGCAACAAATTCTTTGAAAGTACATTTTTTATGTTTGAATGATATTGTTCTTGGGTATACAATTTAGGGCTGAAATTTGTTTATCTTGATAATTTAAAAGATGCTATTCCAGTGACTTCCTGATTGTATAGTTTATGATACCACATTTATTGTATTACTTATCTCTTTCTTCTGCATGTAATGTGCTTTTTTTCCTTCTAGGTGCCTTCAAGATTATCTTTATCTTTATTTTTTAAGTGTTTGAATAAGATACGTGTGTGTGTATGTGTGTCCTTATCTTGTTTGGGATTCTCTGAGATTAAATCAGTAGTGCAGTGTTTTTCATTATTTTTGTATAGATGTTTGGCCACTCCACTTTAAATAGTTCTTCTGTCTTTCTCCCTTTGTTCTTCCTGAGGATTCTAATAATATGTGTGAAATATTGTGATGTTATCTTAGCTTTAAAAAAATACTCTGTTCTCTCTCCTTCTTTCTCTTCTTTTCTGTCTCTCTCTCTCTCTTTCTTCCTTTTTGTGTTCTTTGTTTACACTGACCTTTCTGCAACCTCGCTTTTTCTCTACAAGCCTGTGTCAAATCTGTCCATGAGTCTATTGAGGACACTTTAAAATCTCTGTCAATATTTTTTTTAGCATTTCAAATCAACCCTTACTTCTTCCCTCACCTGACTTAACCCATCTGCTCCTGCATATTCTGTCTTCTCTACCAGATTATAGTCTTTGCTGTATTAATCTTAATTATTTTAAATTTCTTGTCCAATAGTTGCAAAATCTGCATGTGATATTGTTTGTTGTTCTAATTTTGAAATACCTCGTCAACTTTGCATTTCTATGCCTTATAATTTGTTAGCAAATTTTAGGCATTGTATGTATGACAATAATGAAAGTGGTCAATAATTTTCTGATATGGAAACAGGCATGTGTCTATATGTTCAGCACTGAGGGATAGAGTCCATTTAGCCATATGAGAAGGTCTCAGATTTTGTTGTTGCTGTAGTTACTGTCAGTGTACTTCCCTTCAAATAGCTCCACACTTACCATGAAGTTTGAATCAGGACTTTCTCGCCAAGGACTCTTGCTCCTGTTCCTCCCTCGAAGCCTCGCGGCTTGGCTCCAGGCTTTGAGTCTTCCCCAGCCACAGGAAGGTGAGGCCAGGTTAGTGGGGCTCTCCATCCTGAAGGTGTGAATCGTGTTAGTTGCTCTGCACTTCTGGTACAGCCTAGTTCCAAGCAGACCCTGTGTCCCTGTGTCATGGTGGTGCGACTTTCAAAGGAATGCAGTCCACCCTCCAACTGGAGAAAGTTTCTGAGGGTCTAGGTTCAGGACTATTTTCTGTTCCTCTCCCAAAGATGGAGGGATTCTTAGTATATGTTAGTATTGTTAGTTTCTGTAAAAATGGAAAGTAAATGAAATATTGTTCTACTATAATGCAGGAAGTCATCTGGATGGTTTGCAGCTCAGTAGAATATCAAATAGGGAAGTCAGCTGTCTTCCAGATTGTGCTGGAGATAAGGAAAAATTAAGCTGAGCAAAAATGAGGTGTAAGTGAGTAAACACTGTACAACTACATTTATATAAAGTTTGAGGCCAAGAAAAGGAAGGCATTTTAACCTCCGAAGGGAGTGGCAGGTAGATACTGTCTAAAAATAGGTGAAAAGGAACTTTATTACATGATTATACTTTCTTTTGTATTAACTTTGATATTGAATGAATGACATATATCTTTTATTTTTTGGTACCAGAAATCAAATTCAGGGCCTCACCCTTGGCAGGCAAGTGCTGTGCCGCTGAGCTATGTCCCCGGACCCTACATGAGCAATTTTTGCCAATTTTATTTATTCAATGTTTCCAGAATACCTATCAAACAATGATTCTATCATGTGAAAAACATTTCTTGTTGTTTTTTTCATTTCCATACTACCTATTATTAAAATGTTAGGGGTATTTTAATAGGACTATTTTCTCATCAGTCATATAAAGGACTAAAACTTTAAATATCAGTGTCAAAATACCATTGATATAATAGAGATCATTACTAAATAAGTGTAGTTATGCGCTTAGTACCTCACACACACACACACAAATGGCACATTTCGCATGTGCTATGATTACAATTCAATGAGTTTGGGGCCCCACATTGAGATAAGACACTATTGAAAACTTATACTTCCTGGTTCAGTGTTCATGCACAGGTCTTGGCTTTAAAAATGACTCTCCACTTGCAATTTAAAAAGTGCAAGACCAACCAGCCCGGTGTTCAGTGGGATGCGCTTTACAGTCCAAAGCCATTGCCGTATCACTAAGCTTTCCGCAGGCCTTGTGCTCTCTCCCAACGACGCAGAGTGCAGCCGTGTCTGGGTGTGCTGCCCAGCAGAGGAGATGACTCACTGCCAAGGGTGACTTCTCGCCTGCCTGAGTATAGCCAGGTAATTTAGTGCTAATTGGTCTTTCTCATCTCCAGCTGCTGCACACACTGAGCCTGGCTCCCACTGGTGTCGTTTCCTGCTTGTCGGCTGCTCAGAATGTATTCCCTGTGTCCGTTTGCTCTTGTTCTGCCTGCTGGGCTTGCGTCTGACTTGAGTGAAGTGGAGCCAAGTGGATGAGGGCCTTTATTTAGCTTCCGAATATTGACCCCCTCCCTGAAGCCCATTGTTGCAGGATTTCCCTTGCATTTGGTGCTGATGTGGCATCCAGAACTACTGGCAAATTACTTTCAGAGGTACTATGGTATTATTTAAGAGTAAGTCTTTGCACCATAATTGGGAGATGGTGTATAAAGTTTGCAGAACTGAAAGGAAATGGCTAAATAGAATGCAGTTTCTGACATTAGTATTAATATTTTATTCACTTAAAATTTTGCCTTCTATTTGGCTGCACATTATAAAAGGGAAAACCCAGGACTGTCGAGGTCCACAAAGGTGGTGTTCCCTCCTTAGATACAGGTGGTCAGTGCCAACACCAAAGACACCCCTGTTTCTGACACTGGGTAACACTCTAGGGCGAAACTTTCTTCCTCTGTGTCGATTCCTTTGTTTGCCCCTTTGCTAATCAGTACAGTCCCCAGTGCCATTGAGATAGTAAATCAAGTGATTTGTCAGGTTAGACTGCTAACTTCTGAAAGCCTGTTTCTGAACATTCTATATGTAACTGGAATTACTCGTTAAATCAAAGGAAAAAAGTTAAGAATGCTTTTCCTCTTGGTTTTTCTGCGGCATACTAATCGCATACTCCAAGTCATACTAGCGGTGACAGAGTTGGTCTCTGTGAGATAACTACAGACTGGAAAGCTGACTTTAAATCTCCGTTACTGCTCTAGGCAATGAGTAATAACAGTAGGTCTAGCATGCAGTTGTTGTCTTTGTTTTTGATACTGAGCAAGTCACGTGAATGCTTCCATCATAAAATGGAGACATGGCTTTCAATGTTCCCAAACATTTCTACAAAATCTGATGTATTACATATATTTTTCAAAGTCTGAGTCTTATATCTGAGTTTGCTTGGAACCTTGGAAGTGTATCTTCCTACCGCCGCACACCTGATCCCTTACTATTGGGGAGACAATAGGGCTGTTAGCATGGACGCTGATCCTGAAGCGGACCTGTTTCCAAGTTCCTTTCCCACCGGTTACTAGCTACACAATCTAAAATAAGGTCGTTAACATTTGTGAGTCTCAAGTTCTCATTGTGCAATGGAAAATTCATTTACCATGTTTATTAAGGAGATGAGACTTTGTAGGACAATGTGTTGTATAATCAGTTATATAGTATATGAGAGAAACATTAAGATGCCTCATAATAGCATTTAATTTACCAAAAATAATTACACTGGACTTTTAGCCATAACCAGACAGATCTGACTAATAATGATGATACAATGTACAAAATCTAGTAATTATACATTGTCCTTTTTAAGAAAAGATGTGTAAACTTTACTTAGTACTCAGCTGGCTGTGTTTTATTGTGCTTAGGTTTTCTTTTTCTTTGTACATAGTCATAATCATGATGTCAGAAAGGCCCAGAATTTCCAGTTTTGACAAAGAACTGCACAGTAACCAGGAGAGAATTTCATCTCGTTCTTCCTCTCTCAACAGGAGATTCAGTGACAGTAATTTAAGGTGTGGCACAGCTCGGGTGCCACTTTTTGGAAAGTTGTAGTGTATTGTGTACCATTTGTGTCAATTTTGGTGTTAAGGGATGGCAGAAGTGCTAGTGTTGCTACCAGAAAGCCAATTTTCTGCTCTGTGACGATGAGAACACCAGCCATGTTGCTTCCAGGAATAGGTGTGGCCATGGTAAGGTGTCAATCTGAGAAGTCCTGAAAGTACTGAAAAAACAAAAGTGGTACATTTTTCTTCACTTTGAAATTTTGGAAGACTTTTACTTTTCTTAACTGTTGACCTGATTTATTCAAGACTTACAGTAGATGGAATCAACTTTTTTTATTTACTACACCCATGTATTTCTAATTAGATAGTTACAACAACTGAAACATTCACATGGAGAGCAACCATTTCAGGAGCCTTCATAGGCAGCAATTGTAAGATGCCTGTATCTTGTGTAATCACACAGCTCATTCTTGTCTTGCTCAAGATAATTGTGTATAGAAGGACAACTTCAGGAAATATGAATGTATCTAATACCGGAGCTATTACCAATCGTAGTTTACACCTTTCATGCCACTTTGAATCTTTTATTTATGTTTAAATGTCAAGTATGCAACTCAAAATGGCCCCAAAGGGACATTAGCCATCTCTGTCTTCAGGTAGATACGTCCCCATACCTTCCCTGACAATATTAAATGCATGAAGGTTTAGGTTTGCATACATTTTGTGTTTACAGATGACTGCAGAAGAAAAATTTCCATGAATAACTTATCCCTTTTTTCATGTATTTCCAAAACAAAGTTATTGTACAAAAGTGATTGTAAGGTAGTGATTGAGGATTATCCCAAATAATGGAGTGATTGACATGAAAATGCAGAACAACTTCTAAGTGCTCCAGAATCAGCAAAAAAAATCTAGTTTAAGAAAGAAGGTTAATTTTTGATGAACTTTAATATTGAGATATAGTAAGTGAAGTGTGAGTGAGAAAGTGTGCTGATAAGAATTTATTTTTTTGAATAACCCTTCCACACCTTTTCCTTCCAATTCCTTCACTAGGCAATGCCTGAAACACACATTTCCTAAGGTCCTTTAGCATCTTTTCCTAAGACAAGCAGGTCAGTGTCTTCTGCTGCTGAGATAGGGCGGGCTGTAAGAGAGCGGACAGCACTACAATGAGAGCCTGCGGGGAGCCACGGAAACTGGAGATGGCTCACATGTGCAGGGCGGGGCAAGGCTGATCTGGAGAGTGAAGAGCGCCCCAGGCAAACCAGGTGAACAAGCTGCTCCAGTCCCGGAGCACCAAGCCCTTAGGCTACCATGCAGGCAGGATGCAAGGCAGACGGGTGGCTGTAACATCACCTGGCCGAATGTATAAATAAATGTGGTTGAGCAGTTCCTTTCCTCCCATCAAGAGAGAGGGCTCCACCTGACCTCAGCTTTCACGATGTAGACTTACCTTTATTTCTCAACGCTCCCACAGTTCTTCACCTGGGTACTTAGAGAACTGCACCGGATGTGGCAAGAGCTTGCATTTCCTCACTGAACACAGCAGAGGTAAGTGCTTTTCTATGAATTTAACTGACAGTTTGAATTATTAGGGAGGCTTAATAATTAATAATTATTGCCAAAAGGACCTCCTACTAGAAGAAGACCTCCAGTTGCATGAAGCCATAAGGAAGTGGATGGCTTTTGGCGAGGCTTTGGGCAAAGAAAAGTACTTCAAATGATTTCTCCATACCAACAATCGGCAAGAGGAGGATCTAGGCCTTGGGAGAACCAATAAATGCACAACCAGCAGAGCAATAGCATTAGGACAGGCTGACTGCAGCAGAAACAGAGCTGGTAAATACTAGACAAAGACAGTGCTATCCAGGAGGCCTGTGGCTCCGCGTCGCTCCTCGATGTGTGGGTGCGGAGCTGTGCGCGTTGTCCTGTCTGACTCAGGCAAGGAAGGAAAGCAGCGGCTCTGGCCTCCCTCTCCCTCTCTGGTCTCCTTCTCGCTCTGCATGTGTGACCCCACAACTGGAGCACTCAGAATAACATCTCTGGGAAGGGGCACAAAGAATGGTTAGTATCCAGTGTGAAACTGGAGCATTTAAATGAGCCCGGCCAAATTTACACTACTGAAATAAGATTCTTGGTAATTAAGAAGACTGAAATTGTATGCACTGATATTAAGGGACATGACAAGCTGAAGAAAAGGGACAGTTACAGAAGGCCTGGGGGAGCACACCCTGGAAAGATCAAGCGTACACTTTTCATCAGTGAATTGAAATTTCTAAGGTAAGCTCCTATTAGATTTTTAATACATTATTGAAGAATTTTGAAAGATTTTTCAAGAGCAAAATCATCATTGTGTGTGATGAACCTAGAATTTCTTTCCACATTCTTTTAATTTGCGTTCACATTTATGCTGTCTTCAAGACAATTTTAGAGAATCCGGTTCATGTGAAAATTTCATATTAGTATATTGTGAGATATAGTGCTATTATTGGTGTCTTAATCCATGAAGTTTTGAGGTAGTTTGCAATGCATCGGTATTTTGGAATTTTTTTCCAAATAATACAAATGTCTCCATCTGTTTGGCAGTGTGACAGCTCATCATAGTGATTCTTTCTCTATTAAAATTAAGCTGAGGTCCATGACTTCACTTGTGCTTTATCCCAAGACAGCACCACCTTAGCAATATATGGTATCAGACTCACAGGTATTTCAGCTGGGTGGAGTCTCAGATACATCTTTGTTCACCTTTTGATTGAGTTTGACAGACCTCTGCAGTCAAGCCCACAAGAATGAGGACATCTATGTAAGTTCTCTCTGATTTCTAACCCGCCCTGCAGACACTGTCTTGGCCGTATGCAAGCACTATATGTAGGCAGATTGTTTAGTCAGTGGTACGTTTTGCATCTGGGCTTTTGCAGGTTTTATTGAGTTCTGCCTGCCTTCATGGCATGTAAAGTTTCATTGATTTCTTCTGCAGCTGGTCCCTTGAAGGTTCTCTATAACACGATCATTCCTCAGTTCATCTATCCCCACCCAAATGCCCACCTAAGCTATAAAAGTGGTTGCCCTTATTATCACATAACAAAGGTTTGTATTTTTCCGAAATTGAATTTTTCAAATTGGAGGGGAGTCTATTGTTTTTTGTTAGGCACATGAAATAATAGTGGTTTATGTTTTTCTTATCATGAGAAAAGGAATCTTCCCCAGTATTCTACATTTCACTAGGAGTATACATATTTAAGACTGGGGCTGTTTTTAGTCATTTTGAATTGTAACTTACCTTGAGAAAACAATCATTTTTGCATTATAACCTGTAATGAAAATGATACCATGTTACTTCTTTCATTCTAAAGTTAAATCACTTGTTTGATTTTCTGTCCTTTCACCTTGAATAAAAGGGAGCAAAACAAGACAAATGAAAGACCCAAAACCTGCTAGTAGCTTGTGTTAGCAGGAAACACTACCCCAGTTTCACCATAAAATGTAATGTTAGCCATTATTTTAAGACAGAAAAATTTCATTGTATTGAAGAAAGGTTCTTTTACTATTAATTCCAAGGGTCTGTTACCAGGAAAAAATCATTAAATTTATACCTCTGTTTAGGAGACTTATATGATTTTTCTGTATGGACCAGTTGATGTGATAAATTGCATTGACAGATTTCTCAAGATAACGCCCACTCTTCCTGTGATGATCACACCTTAATCATAGTGGATGATTATTTTTCTATTGTGGTTTTGAAATTCATTCTGATGTTACATTGAAGTTTATATTTTATGTCACTGTTATTTCAGGATAGAATTTTTACAGCAAGAATGGGAATTGTCATCTGTAGAGACACATGTGTTCATAGCAGGTATCTTATTTGGTGAAAGCAAATGAAGCTAATGATTCATTATTTACATAATGCTTGTCAGCAGCTACTACTAATGAATCAGAGGTGAAATGAGACCCAAAACTTACTGTCATTAATCTATTCTTTTTATTTTTTATATTCTCATTGTCAATTTTACCACCAAATTGCATATCATTTCATGCTTTCAAAATGTCATTATATGCAAATTTTCTATTTCTAGAAAATTTTAAACAATTTCTTGAACACATATGCCATAGCACTATTTTACTATTTTAGGAGGTGAATCTTTAATAGAATTTTCAACATATTTTATAGCTGTTAATTTATGTAGCTTTTTACAAAATTTGGATTAGTTCTTAGTAAGCTTTCCCTACTCAGTTTAGTTTACAATGTATTTTTCACTGTTGATAGAAACAATCAGTGAAAACAATTTGTATTTAATATCATAAAAACTAAGATTATCATACAACTAAATCTTATATATTTATGTCTTCCTATTCTGGCAATTTTCTTTTGTACACATTTCTACACCGAAAGCAATCACATTTTTAAAAAGTTTTCTCGATTAATGTTTTGTATATTCTTGAAGATGCTTTATACTATGATTTCATGAGTAGCATTTAACTTATGTAGATTAGCTCAATCTAGTGATGTATAATTCCTATATATTCTTCTTAATCTGCCATATAGCAAGAAAACCTTATAATTCTATCAATTTTTATTGATGTATTGTATAATTTGATACTATAAGATTCATGTTATGCTTTCATATTATTTTTCTAAATTGAAAATTTAAAAAAACATTTTTGATGATCACTTCAAATTTAGCAATGATTTATTTAAAGACCATCATATTTTACATTATTATACAACTTATTTTGTTTTTTATATTTGCTTGCTACATTTTAAATTGTATTTCTAATGTGAATTAATCTTTAGCATATTTTGTTTAATTGTGTATTTTCTTAAACAGTATATACGTGGGCTGAATATTTTTCTTTTCTCAGTAACACTCCTTTAAACAGAAAGCTGGTTTGTTTTGTCTCATACAGTCTTCATGAACCTTTCTTCTTTCTTTCTATGACAACTTTGGGATTAACTTTCACACTCGATTTCTCCTCCACCACTTGCTTAAAAATAATACTCTAACTTATTGATTATATCCTAGAAAAACGTATGTTCCTTATTGAGTGCTAAAATTAATCTTTTTCCCTCTCTAGAAAGATTATGTCTATTCTTAACACCCTGTCCCAAGTTACACATTTGTATTGTCCATTATTTATGTTGTTCTTATTATTGCTTTTCAGTGTAAGATATTACTAACATCGCTTTAATCAGTTAATTCTAACATGACTCGATAACTATATTAGTCACTTCTACCACAGAGGCAAATATTTAATACCTACCATTGAAAGGAGGGGAGGTTTCCTTGGCTCACGTTTTCCAATCAGTCCAAAGGCAGCTGGCTCCCAACCGCAGGGGAAGGGCACGGCATGGCAAAGAGGCCCACACAATGGCTGCAGCAGGGAGCACAGAGAGAAAGAGCCAGGAACAAAAATGCCCCTTATATCTGTAAAGTTGTAGCTATCTAATTGATATTCTTTTATAAGTAAAATAGAACAGAGGAATGTAAGAGAGAGGTAACTACCGGATGGGAGGGAGTGGGTTATACAAGACCACTCCAACTGCAAATTTCATGGGGTTCTCAAAGTCATCCTCAGGTTTAATAACTTGCTGGAAAGACTCATAGAGCTCAGTGAAAATTGTTATATCGTGGTTACAATGTACTACAGGTAAAGGATACAGGTTGTCATCTAAGTACTGAAGTACATAGATTACACTCCGAAGTGTTAAATTGTGGTGCTTCTAATGTCCTCTTCGTACGGGTGGATGCCACAATGATGTCTCTTGGAAACGATTCATGGTATTATACAGCGAAGCTCTTGCTGTCCAGTTTATCTTAGGACCCATCCCTTAAATCCACTTGCCCTAGTGAGATTCTCTAGATAGTATCTGTTTGATGCGGTATCAGGTGACGGGTTTGCACTTAACATCGCATTGTTTGTGTGGCTCAAAACTCTCACCACATCACACTGTTTCAAGCCTCGTGGCGGGGGAAAGCCCTGCCATACATGGCGTTCCTGGGACACAGAGAGTTCACCTACTGGCAGCCAAGAACAAAAGCCTTTCCTCTTCTGGGAAAGGTTATATTATTTACTAAATATGGTCTAGTTATATCATGCTATCAGAAATTTCTAACACATTCAATTAAAGTGGAAACCCAAGGAAAAATATACCTTACTGTCGCTAAATAACCCTAACCATAAATGGAAGTCCTCTTCTTTTCCTTCTTTTTCATGCCTGATTGTAAGACTCCATAATTTCTGAGTATTCTAAAGATCAGTGACAACTTATCAGATATTAACTCTTAAACAGTGGTGACAGAATTGTAGTACTTCTGAATCTTAGAAAGTGGTGACAAAATTGTTGTGTTTCATGCTTGTAATTTTAAAAGCATAAAGTACAATAAAAGAAGAAGAATATCTAATTTATAATAATCTGCTCCAAGAGAACGCATGGGTGGTTGGATTTGTCATGTAAAGACACAAAATGCCCATTGAAGTTTAAAATTCAAATAATCAATAACTTTAGAATAGTTATATGTCAAATATTATATACATATGTATCCTAAATTTACTCACTGTAGATCTGAAAATAAAATTTAAATTGACATTTATGTTTTATCTTGAAACTCAGGACTCCACATTTTTTTCCAAACCACTGTGTTATGGCTTGTGTCTAGGCATCCCCCCAAAGCCTCATGCAGTCCTAGGTGGGGATTTTTCAGAGGTGGCTGGATCCAGTGTGCACGATTGATTCATAGAGCAATGCTAGGAATAAGGGTGTGTGATTACTAAAGCACTCCACTGACTGGTTTGGCACTGGGCTAATCCTGATAGCCTAGAGTATAAAAGGGGCAGAAAGGTGCTGCTAAAGGTCCCTCCCTGCCTGGCTGCTTTTGCTGTCTCCCTCTCCATGAACTATTGCCTTGGAGCAGCTGACCATGGACTGAACCTCCACAAACTGGGAGCTAAATAGACCTTTCCTCCTTTAACTTTGGGTGTTGGGTATTTTGTCTCAGCAATGAAAAAAGTAACTAAGAGGTGGTGGTACTAAGAACCAAGAAAAGATGTGATCATTAAAATTTGGTCTTGTGTAATTCTTGAAATTATATAAAGTACTCAAGTAAATATATCCCTTTACCAAGTGTTATTATCTCCTATCATCATGAAAAGAGCACACTAATTACAGAGGTGACTACTCCCTCCAGGAGTTAGATCACCTATCAGCTAGACTAATTTCAACGTTGGTTCATGCTTTCTACTATGATTTTTTAATGCCTAGATAAATGAGAAAATATCAACATATGTTGAGTTAAAAAACTGTTAAATTTTGAATGTCTCACAATCATTCCTATTTTTTCTGTTCTCATCTAAAAATATTCAAGGAAATGAAGTTTTAAATGGTTTAACTGATGATATAGTGCTTCAGTAACAATATTGATAGCAGTGTCTATTACATAAACACTATGCACATGGTTTGACTTAAAATAATGGATACTTTATCTTAACTTCTTTAAAAACATTGCTTTTTTGACAATCTCATAGTGAAAACTCAGTATGCTCAATCCCTTTTATATTTGAATTAACAGGCAGAAACCAAAAATAAATGTGATACACACTCTGATAGTTGCAATTAGCATCAAAAACAGTTGCAAATGAGAATAGTGCCCCAAACTGAGTTGTAAATTTATAAATTGTCATATGCTTAGCCACTTTTTTAAGCTTAAAATGATGCTATTGATTAAATAGATCTTCCATTGTGTGTGATAATGAGAAAGAAAACAGTAAAGAATTTTTAGAAAAATGTAATAACAAGAATTAGTGGGCATGACTATTAATTTTCCATTTCTCTAACTAATCCAATTATCGAAAGTCTCGTGTTATTCTAAGCTATAGAGTGTAACATGTTCCAAGAGATTTGTGAAAGTCAGGAAAATTTTTAAACAGTTGGGACAAACCATAAATTAACCTTCCCTTGTCTTTAGAAAAGATACTGACAAAGGACTGGTTAAATTGGTATTCATAAATGCCTTGCTTGAAAAATGCCACTTTCCATTATTTTCAAACTTTGTGCTCATGTGGCTCACCCAACCCTTCCTAAATTCATTATTTCAGTTACAGACTGAATTCTGAATAAAAACACCACGCAGAACACTACTCTGTATTATGAGATAACAAACAGCAGTGGATTCTTTCAATGAACTTATAAACTAGTGGAGGAAAATAAATGAGAAAATTATTGGGATAAAGTGTATAAAATAGTAAAATCAGAAGAGCAGAGTGAGAACAGAGGATGCTGTTCCTTGGAGTGCCTGTGTGTTTATGAAAGGTGAGGAAGTATTTTCCAACAGGACGTCATCCATCAGCTAAGCAAATCTCATACATCCCCACCAGAAGTTCTTTTCTTGGATGTTGACTGTGGAAGAAAAGATGGTGTGCACTGCGAATGTGGGCTAGGATCATGGCGAGGAAAAGGAATAAAAATTGTATTATTCCAAATCTTAACACATACCAATGTGGAAAGTCAAACCAAACTTTAAAAGTAGGCTAAAATATAGGTCATAAAATGCAAGACAAGGCAATATTTTGCATGAGTGCTCTCAATTGCTCAGTGCTCAGATAAAAATATAAAAGCCTCACTTTTTAAGTGTTCCTCTTACTGGTGTGTATCCAGTAGTATTTTTATTTGTTCATTTTAAATCAAAATAAAAAGTAGAATTTTTTTCAAAGTCATCCCTAACATTCTTTAATATTAGCTCTTATTCTTGCAAACTCTTCAGATTTAACCCACAATATGATCTCAACTGAGAGATACAAAATGTCATTTTCAAGATCTTTAGAGTATTTTCATTGTGCTTTTTGTGGTGTTGTTAGCTAATCACCTTTATTTTATACCACCAATAAATTTTGAGTCTGGGCTTACTAATCAAATATCATGCATGATAAGCAAGTGAGATTCAAATATGTTTATTTATTTTGTAATTTCTGTTCTGATCTTTTAAAAATTATTCGATGAGGGAAAAAAGATTGTGCAGAGGTGTTTGAAGCAAGTGTGATTATGAATCAACTTGCAGAGGAGTAGCATAAACTTTATTCTGGAATAAATTCCTGTGAAGAGAGTTTTGATACTAATGAGCATGACAGCACAAGAGTGAGATAATTTGATGTTTTCTCTCTTTTTGAAATTATACTCAACATTTTGAATTCATTTTTATAAGATGTGGAGTCTTGATATTACAGATTAAGATTTATTTTAGCATTTTTTCACTTGCTAAACTTTTTGGTACAAGTAATCTGTTCACTATTGCACAATAAAAAGTGTCATTCTGGTAAATATCCTTTAAATTGTAATGATTATCGACAAACAGATACAGAACTTCAATTCTTTTTTCCTAGGTTGGCAGAGTTCTAATATCAAGATAATCTACAACTTTCAATCTACAACTGTGGTCTACAAGATAAGAGATCAGCTATTTAGGGGTTACTGTGGCTGGTAACACTTTCTTGACAAATCCATCAGGTGAAAATTACCACATACTATTTACTAATAATTTCCCCACATACTAGAATAAACGTGGTATTGTTTCCTGTTTATTTTTGTAGAAAAAAACTTTCTTACGAAGAATTTTTCACTTGATTAGAAGATCAAGGATTCATGTCTACCCCCGGTCCATGTTGTGATGATGATGATGATGATGATGGTAATTTAGTCTTTGAGTTCTTACCTTGTATCAGGTGCTCTGCAAAGCATTTTTAAACTATGCATTTATTTATTTATTTATTTGTTTTTTGTTTTTTTGTGGCACAGGGATCGATCTCACAACTTCACACCTGCCAGACAGGTGCGTAAACCATTGAGCCAAACTCCCGGCCCCAGTTTTTTGAGGCAGGGTCACACTATGTAGCTCGGGCCAGCCTTGTGCCCGCCTTGTAGCCCAAGCTGGCCTCTGACTCACAACGCTCCTCCTACCTCAGCCTCCCGAGTGCTGGGATTAAAGGCGTGCGCCACCACGCCCAGCTAACTATGCATTTATTATCACAAAGGAAATATAATATTATTTTCCTTGCATTACATCAGATGAAACTGAGCTCCAAAATGTTTAAGTAACCTTCAGGTCATGTGGATAGCAAATGACAGAGTTACAATTATATCTAATTCTAACAAGAGAGCCCACACTCTGAAATGTCATGCAAAATTGTCATCTTTTTCAACTACAAATCACTAAGCTCTTCTGACCAGAGAGGGAAGACAGTATCACTTCATATGCATAAATATTCTGAAGAAAGTTAATCAAAATTAATCTTACTGTCTTGCTTATGTTTCTTCACGTTTCTCATGATTTCTCTGTTTCATCGTGTACTCTAAATGTCTTTCTTCCTTTTCCTCCCTTCGGCGTCCCTCCTTTCTTCTCTTCTCCTTTCCTCTTCCCCTTTTCCATCCCTTTCTTTTTCCTTGCCTTCCTCCCTTGGTTCTTCCTCTCTCCCTTGTCGTTTTGTCTGTTCTTCCTGACACGCTTTCTGTCTTTCACTTTCTTGTGCACATGTACACCACGTCATCACAAGGTGTGATCAAAACATAGACTGAATGTTTAAATAAACATTTTTATTGTAGTAAAAATTGTATTGCTACCAATCTCCTTCAGAATACTCCACTTAATTTCAAATATTTATCAAGGTGTTCTTGTCACTTTTTGAAGCAGCTATTGACATTTTCTTTTGTGAGGATCCTTAAGAGATGTGCATTAAACTTCAGTTATCAACTGCTGTCCAGTACCTTTGGACTGAAATGCAAGGTCACTTAAAGGTTAAGGTGTGTCTTCATCCACTCTACTCACTGGACAGGGGGGAATTCGCTCTATGCAAATTCTGGCTCCTCCCCAAAGTCAGAATGACCATGAAAGGTAAATGGGTTGAATTAATTCAGGACATTGATTCAGCCATGACAGCTCAACTAAAGAGGACTTCCAGACCTGCTTTGGAAAGGTGGCAGGAATGATAGGATGAGTGTGTTTGAAGCAGGGGTATGTGTTTTGAAGGGAATTAATGGTACTGTGTCTTTTACTATAATAATTTTTAATTCAAATATTTATTGTATTAATCAATCAAATCTCATAGGCTTGGATCATATAGCTTGATATTTATTAATATATAAAGGCAATGAAGTAAAGCAAAACTACCTCATTCAACCCCCTAGTTTTTAAAATTAAAAAAAAAACACCCCTGGGAAAATATAGTAAAGTATATTTGTTCCATCTGCTTTTTTCTTGTCAAAAGGATTTGAAATGGCATCATAATTAGACAAAGGCAGCTTATAATACAAAAGAACAAAATTATATGCTCTAATTGATTCATCTTTAAAGAAGTTTATAACTTCTATATAAGTAAATTTATTACCCATTTGGAATCCACAATTTTGATACATCTAGCCTGACTAAAAGTAGGAATTAAGTAACCTAGAGATAAAATGAGTCTTCAAAACCAGAAGTAGTTGTTTAAACCCAGTACTATAGGAGGCTGAGGCAGGAGACTTACCAGTTTGATGCCAGCCTGTGTAACTGAGCAATGTAGTAAGACCTTATCTTAAAATATAAAATAAAAATAATTTTAAAGGACTGGGGATGTAGCTCAGGACAAAGACTTTGAGTTCAATCCTGGGAAATACAAGGAAACGAAAATTAAATTTAAAAAGGGTTTTCAAAGTCATCGTCCTCCAGAAGAAATTAGCCTAAATACTGTTATTAATCATTTCAAAGTTAAATTATAGCATCATGTTAATCACTTTGAGAAAAATATATGTATCATTTAATAGAGTTGAAGGGTCTTGGATATTTGTTGAAAGAAAGCAGGGGAAATAACGGCTGAGCAGTTGTGGGGATGCATGGCAGAGGGCAGTGTGAGAAGTCACCTGCTTCCCGTGACTGCTGCAGCCAGAGCCAGAGGAGCTCAGACCCAGATTCTTCCCCTCGCTCATGTGGGGAATGAGGTATTTCAGAAAAGATTAATGAGTACTTCGGGTATATCATAATGGAACTGCTCCAATAAGGATTTTAAGTAAATCAAAGTTTTACATGTCTCTTTTTATTTTTATTCTTAATCAAATTGTCAGAATATGTAATTTTACTTACTGCTATTTAAAATTCCATCTTATGTAAATAAACTAGAAGTTATTTGGGATAAATAAGTTCTTAATATAGAGTAATATTAATTAAAATGAAAATGTAGTCTCTTTCCAAAAAAGAAATATAGATTGCTCAATTAAATTAAAAATTCTAAATGCTCATAATTTATTATCTAGTAAAAGTCTTAAATTTTAAAAGTTGAACTTCAAATATTTATGTGGGACAAAAGACAAAATGGTTATGAATAACGTGTATTTTAGAAAAGCTACAATTCCTCCTTTAGAAGTAGAATTAGGGCAATTATATGAACTTTTCCCAAGGTCATTCTTTTGCACTGAATATTTATTAGTTTGGGGTTGTAGAAAACACGGCCTTGGAAGGAGAAGTAAAATTGCGGTGTTCTATGTGGACTGTTTTTACTTCCTCACTTACCGAGTGACTGCGTGTACCGTAATGTGACAAGGCAGGAGCGGACGTTTCCTGACTGAACATAAAATCTGGAATTTTTCATTCGTATGTCTTTATTACTGCACTAAGTGATTACAATTAAATAAGATTAAAGTTAAACTCATATAAAATTACACAGAACAACACTAAATATCAAAGAAAACTATTAACAATAAAATTTTTATCATATATACACATCATCAAAATTAATTTTTTTATAAAACTTCATTTAGTTAAATAAATAGTTTAGGTTAATGACCTATTACCAGTAAAAAAAAAAATAAAGACTACCTTGACTCATTTTTTAAAAACTTTCCTGTACCTGTGATTAAACTGACACATAGCTTGCAAACACTGGGGGTACAGATTTCTCATGTGTGAATTCCCTAACTCCTAACTGTGGCAAGGAAGAGCTTCTCGATTTGAAGACAGCAGAAACGGACTTCCGTTTCCAGTCCAGTTCCATTTGCCTCTGACGGATGATGTGGATGTTAGAGAAGCAAATCCTTCAGCCCCCTCACAGTACACACCAGTGACTTAGGTTCCCACTGCTTTTCCTGCCTCCAAACCAACTCCTCTGTGCCCTTTCCTGCTGCCCTCCTCACTGACTGCTAATGGTACTCAAAACAGGCAGGAATACTTAATTATTTAGTCACTACGGTACCCAGATGGAGAATCCTGCGGGGGTCTTTCTAGGTTCCTAGTGTCCTCAACAGAGTTGCACAAGATAATAAAAGAATTGGACAAGACACACAGGAGAGGCAGCAAATGTAAAGGCGTACATTTACTGAAGGCGGATAGGAAGTGTCCTGAAGAGTGAGTCCAGATCTGTGAAAAGGCTCGCAGTACCTCGAAAATAAGGCTAAGGGTTCTTTTGTATCCAGAATTCCAGGGTTATCTCCCTCTCATGCAAATAAAGTACTAGGGTGGTCATCCTGTCAACTGCTGGTGTGGCTTCCCACCTTTGTGAACTGTCTTGTAGAAAGTGAGGATTACGGACAGCATCTTTTGACAAATTTCAGTACAGCAAATGAAGTTCTGAAAACATTATCTTCAGACTGGTCCTGTGTGCCGCATCAGAGCCAAATGAAGGCGTAAAAATAGTAGCTTTGTGTACAGCGATGATGGTGTCTCCGTACTCTGAGTATCCCTCCTCACGGGAGTGTTCTCTCCCCAACAGTGTCCCTGGCCGTTGCCCTGTCTTAGGTTCACAGATGGAAGCCTAGTATTTCTAGTATTTATGACAAGTTTTATGGGGGCCAGGTGAACTAGAAACTCAAGTTTATTGCTCTTGCTGCTTTAAGGATTATTTCTCTGTGTTCATGGCAAACTGGTGTCCCAAGTTAAGCTTTAGGTATTTTGACTCCATCTCAAATAATTTTCTAACTGTTTTGAAATTTTCGTATTCTACAAGCTGACATACCTTTCATTAACCTTTTGTTTTGAGAGATTATGTCATTTGTGGAAACCAGAAAATTAGTCTGAAAGACTTACTTATCAAGATGCAGGATGTATATATTTTGACATCCTGATACTGAATAAAAAAGTAGAACAGAATTAATTTTGAAATACATATGTTACACCCATGTATACCTATGCATCTGTGTGAATGAAATGCTGAAGGTATGTTAAGGAAGCTGGATCATCACACAATTATCCAGGGTTAGAAGTCATATATTGCCCACCTGCAAGTAGGAGAACGAGAGAATTCAGCAGTGTGAGTTGGTATAAATTGGAAAGTCTAAAAACCAGGAAAATGATGGTAGTGTAATTTTTGAGTCTGATCCAAGTTTCAGAATCCAGAGACCAAAGAACTTGGAGTTTGTTGTCTAAGGGCAAGTGATTGAGAGAGAGACAGAGACAGAGACAGAGAGACAGAGAGAGAGAGAAAGAGAGGGAGAGGGAGAGGAAGAGGGGAGAGAGAGAGAAGAAGAGAAAGAGAGAGAGGGAGAGAGAGAGAGAGAGACTTGAAAATTAAGAAATTTTTTGGAACACTGTTAAGCAAGCTAATGAGACATTATGAGAGTTCCAGAAGGAGAAAAGAAAGAGATAGGAAGAGGAAGCTTACTTAAAGAAATAGTTACTCTAAACTCCTCAACTTCAGGGAAGAAATAGTTATCCAAATTCAAGAAGCCTAAAGTATTCTCAAGGAGAATATAAAGAGCACTACAGCAAAACACATTTTAATTAAATTGTCAACGTCAAAGAGAATTGTGAGCCGGGCGTGGTGGCGCACGCCTTTAATCCCAGCACTCGGGAGGCTGAGGTAGGCAGAGCGTTGTGAGTTCGAGGCCGGCTTGGGCTACAACGCGAGCACAAGGCCGGCCTGAGCTACATAGTGCGACCCTGCCTCAAAAAACCAGGGCCGGGAGTTTGGCTCAGTGCCTTAAGCACCTGTCCTGGCAGGCGCGAGGTTATAAGTTCAATCCCCGGTGCCGCAAAAAAAAAAAAAAAAAAAAAAAAAAAAAAAAAAGAGAATTGTGAAGGATACTTGACAAAAGTGATTTGTCTTATGTAAGGCTCCAGTGGATTTCTAGGTAGAATTCTGCAAGTAACTTGAGAGTTACATGACTGATTATCCAATAAGTAAAATTTTAAAAACAGTATCTGCCAAAACTATCATTTATACAAAAAAGGAGTGATAGAATTTGTCACCCATCTGCATACTTTCAGGAAATTCTTCAGCGAGTTCTTTAAAGGAAAATGAAAATATACTGAATATCAATGCAAAAACATATGAAAACATGAATTTCATGGGCTTAGGTAATGGAGAATAATGTAATGGTATTATGTAAATTAAACCTGAATACAAAAGCTGAGATGCAAAAATGTTAAGGATAGCTGTAACTCAATAAATTAATGAGTAAACTATAAAAGAGTAGTAGTGCTAATGTTTTTACAGAGCAGTAGGTGATTACAGTTAACAGCTCATTAAATATTTTATAAAATAGAAGAGTTCAAAAGCCCAAAACACAAAGGAATAATACATTTTTAACAAGTTGAAAAGGTTGATTAACTTGATTTGATTATTATACATGGTGTACATATATCAAATTATGAACTATATCCCCTAAATAAGTATAATTATTGTGTGGTGAAAAATAAAATCTTTACAAATGTGGTGCATTTTGTTTTAGGATCACAAAGTATTAGAAGGAAGGAGTAAATTGTAGAGATTTTATATGTAAGGGAAATTAAATTGCTCTCAATTTAAATTAGATGAACGTAATTGCAAGATAATTTATGTAAGCTTTGGGATAAAAATAAGGAAGAAAATCCTGTAGATGTGCAGAAGATAAACAGGAAAGAACAAAAGCATCAGTATAAAAATAATCAAGTAACAGAAGAAGACAGCAAGAAAGCAAGAAACAAAGAATGCTCAACTAAACTGACAGAATATTCAACTAAATGGCAATACTAATTCCTAACCTATTGGTACTTTAAATAAGAATGGGTTAAACTTACTGTATTCAGTTGTTTTTATTACTATAGCCAAATGATTTAAAACAAGGTCTTCTCAGATCATGGTTTTGGAGCTGAGGAGTCAAAACAGCAAGGTCAATGACGTCTCTTGTGAAGTCATTTTTGTTGACATCACATGGTCCCAGATGGCCCCATGGGAAGAGCACATGCTAGAAAGAGTGGTGACATGGTGAGCAAGGACCGCAGTAAAGAACAGTTCAGGATACATTTTTAATGAGTTGAAAAGGTTGACTAACTCGATTTGATTATTATATGTGGTATACATATATCAGCCTGCTCTCCTGTACCCGTCTTCTTGTGAGCGCTAGACACGGTCCCATAACAACAGCATCAGTTCCTCCCAAGGGCCCGGCCTTCAGTGACCTAATTACTTTCCACTGCACCTAACCTCCTAAATGTTCCATCTCTGCTTCACATTACCAACCCGGGCACCAGTTTCCGATGTGTGAACCCTCAGAGGACAGACTGCCTCCCAACCACTGCCTCGTCAGTGAAAGTGGCAGCTGAACAGAGAAATGATCTCTGTGTCACCTTGTAGACTTAAGAGACTCACTAGAGATTTAAGAAGATACGTAGGCAGAAAGTGCAGTAAGGGGAAAATATATTGTATACAAGTGATGATCAAAAGTAAGGATGGGCTATTTTTATGTCACACAAAATGCATTGAACAATTTCTGGAAAAGACATAGAAGGACAGTGGACAATTGTTAATGATAAAATGGTTAATTCAATGGAAGCTATAATATTTATGAGTATTTGTGCAACTAACATTATAGCATCTAGATATGTAAATATTTGAAGATCTGAATAGAAAAATTGATAGCAGAACAATAATGGTAGGTTTCAGCAATCCAGTTTCCATAATAGACAGAACATCTAGAGAGAAAAAAATTAATTCTGTAGTACTGCAGGCTAAATGGAGTCAACAGAAACCTCAAAGTTCCAAATGAAAACTCAGCATACCCAAATTTATGGAATATGGCAAAAGCAAAACTAAGAGGGAAGATAACAGATGCCTCTGTTCAAACGGGAAGATCTCAACAACCTAACTTTACACCTCAAAAATGAACAAAGGATTGATATAATAAAACCTAAAGGAGACTTTAAGTCACATAGAGAATTGCAAAGCAGAAGAAAATCTTACAGGAAGAATTGGTTTTCACTCATTTCTGGGACAAAACACCTGACACTGAAAATTAGGGAAGGAAAGGTTTATTTAGCTTACAATTTTTGGAAGTTTCAGTCCATGATCAGCTGGTTCCAAGGCAGGGTGGAAGGGTACTGGGGCAACACTTCAAGGCAGCACCAGCAAAAAGCAGCCAGAGTAAAAAGGAGCAAGCACAAGCCTCTTCTCCTCCCTTATATTGTACACAGGACACTCAACCCCCCAGGGTGGGTGTAGCATTCACAAATCTCCTTGCCTTCCTTGGCACAGGATGAGGATATTTACCAACTAAAAACCCTGACTCCTTGCTGAGTCTCTCAGTTAAACTTCTGACTTTCTCAAATTGACACAATGAACAGGTAACTGCTTGTGCCCTACACCCCAGGATGTAGAGCTGCTGAATTACCTAATTAAGCTTCTAGATGTCTCAAGTTGACACAAGTATAAATCATAACAAGCCACCCCTTGTCAACTTGGCAACCAGGCACATTTCTTTAAATGAGTCTCCAGATACAAAGGCATGCTTATTTTTAACATTTTGCAACTTGAACATTTTAACACATCTTAACAATCCTTAAGAACCAGCATTAAGTCTATCAACATTATATTACATTAGAAACAACATTTATGCACATCCCTTTATGCAAAAGGCATTTAAAGAGTTGCCAAAGTCCTAACAATTTCAGCATTGCTGAAAAGCCCAAGTCCCAAATCTCAAAGATGGAAAGCAAACTCCTAGCAGTGAGCCCCTGTACAAATGAAAATGAGGTCAAACACTTCCAACATATAAAGGCACAAGATAAACATTACCACTCCAAAAGTTACAAATGGGAATACAAAGCATTGGAACCAAAGCAAGACCAAAATCCAGGAGGGCAAACATTAAGTCCTGTAGTTCTATGCTCAGCATCTGAAGCAATCTTGTTGCAAGCTCCAAAGGGCTTTTGTGGTTCCACCCCCATGGCACTTCTGGTGGTTTTAGCTCCCACAGCTTCTCTCTTGGGCTGGCTTTATGCCCTTGTTGCAGGTTTCTTTAGATGATCCATGTTCCTGGCTTTTCCAAACTTCTGAGTTCTCCATTGCACTTTTGGCTTCCACAGTTTCACACACTGCCCTCTCAGGGGCACACTGCCTGGCCTCCCAGGCCTTCTGAAATCGAGGTGGAAGCCTTTTAAACCTCAGAACCCTTGCACCACATGGATAATGCCAAGGTCTGCTGCCAGCAGAAGCAGAAACCAGGCTCTCCTCTCTCTTGGCTGTAGAGGTCAAGTGCCTGGATCACTGGGCACTCTGAACCTGATTCTGAGGAACAGATTCTCTATGCTGTCTCCATTCTGGAGCCTGGTGCAACTGCCACCAGCATTCTGGAACATGGTGCTCTGAGGCATTCTCCTGCAAGCAAAGTCTTTCACTTTTGCAGTTTTGGAACCAGCTGCCTCTTCCCAGGATGCCCTCAGGCCATCTTTTTTATTCCTTTGTTCCTTCTCATCAGTTGAGGTCTCAGCTCTATCTTTACAGTCCACAGCTTCCTGGCCAAACTCACAATGTTTTAAATCACCATGCTGGGCTGTCTGCTCTTGATTCCCAACATAAATCTGGCTAAAAGCCCCCAACAATAGCCACACCACTGCCTGAACATTAGATTGCCTTGAAATTTCGTTCGCCAGATTAATTAGTCCATCACTCTTAATCTTAGTCTCAGGCAAAGTCTCTGGATACAAGCAAAATGCAGACAAACTTTCTGCCAAGCCATCAAACACGTCATGTGGAGTCCAACCACCAATACAGTCCTTCTTTCCAGCAGAAACCTCCCGAGCCTGGTCTTCACCAGCAGGCTTTTTATCAACCTTCTGTTCTTCTGAGCTGTGACCAGAATCTCCCATACAGAACAACCTAAGCTGTTCTAGGGCTACTATTTCAGGTGAAATTCTCTGAACATTTTCAAACTCTTCCCACAAGCCATTCCCACAAGCCATTTCCAAAGGCTCTTGAACCACATGGTCAGGTATAGTTACAGCAACAACCCCACTCCACTGGTACCAAATTCTGTGTTGGTTACTTTTCACTCACTGCTGGGACAAAACACCTGACACTGAAAATTAGGGAAGGAAAGGTTTATTACCTTACAATTTTTGGAGGTTTCAGTCCATAATCAGCAGGCTCCAAGGCAGGGTGGCATGGCACGGGGCAATACTTCAAGGCAGCACCAGCAAAAGCAGCCAGAGCAAAAAGGGGCAAAAGCAAGCCTTCTTTTCTCCCTTATATTGTACACAAGACACGCCCCTGTCCAGGGTAGGTATAGCATTCACAAATCTCCTTGCCTTCCTTTGTACAGGCTGAGGATATTTACCAAGTAAGAACCCTGGCTCCCTGCTGAGTCTCTCAGTTAAACTTCTGACTTCCTCAAATTGACGCAATGAACAGGTAACTGCTTGTGCTCTACACCCCAGGATGTAGAGCTGCTGACTTACTTAATTAAGCTTCTAGAGCTCTCAAGTTGACACAATGTATAAACCATAACACTAACAGAAAGAGAGAAGATTGAAATAAATAAAGAGAGAAATGAAAATGAGACATTACAATGGATGCCTTGGGCAAAATATAATAAATATTATGAACAATTATGTGCTAAAAAATTGGATAACCCAGAAAAAAGGAATACATTACTAAAAATATACAGCCATGCAAAATTGGATCAAGAAAAAAAGTCAAATAACACATAAGATTGAACCACTAATTAATTTTTAAAAAACCAAACTTTTCAGCAATAAAGTTTCAGGACCCTGTGGGATTATCAGTGAATTCCAGAAAATATTCAGAGAAAGCTTACAACCAATCCTTCTTAGAGTTGTTCAAAACACAAAAGAAAAAGGAAAAATTCAAATTAATTTTATAAAATGAGTATTGACTTATTTCAAAACCCAGACAAAAGACCCTTAGGAAAAGAAAATTATACACTGGCCAATATCACTGATAAGCATAGACATGAAATTGTCAATAAAATACTAGCAAAACCATTTATGAGGCAGTGAAAGTATAATGCACCATGATCAAGTGGAATTTATCCAGGGATTCAGGGATATTTCAACACAGGCAATCAATCAAGGTGATATTGCCACCTTAATATAATGAAAGATAATCACATAATTTCTCAGTAGATGCAGAAAACACATTTAACTGAATTTATATCCCTTCATGACAAAAACTCTTCACCAACACACAAAGAAGGAATTTACCTCAACACAATACACTCCATGTTTGGAAAGTGTACAGAATGTTTATAATCAATGAGATAAAATGGAAAGCTTTTTTCTAAGAACAGGACATTAAAGAAATGACATCTACTTTTACCACTTCTAGTCAGCAAATCCAATCCTGGCTCAAAAGTAATACCTTATCATAGGGTGATTGCTTCCAGGATCTTCCCTGGATACCAATATCTGTGAATGCTCAATTCCTTGCATAAAATGGTTCAGTAGTTACATATATGACCCCTTCATATCACTCATATACTTTAAATCAGCTCTAGATTATTTGTAATACCTAAAACAATGTAAATGCTATGCAATGATTTATTGTAATATATTATTTGAAGAGTAATGACAGGGAAAAAGGTTATATCTATTCAGTATAAATATGATTTTATTCCAATATTTTTGACATTTTGTTGAGTCTGGGAATTAAAAAACCTTGTATACACTGGCTACACTGTGTACCTAAATGTTTGTAGTTCACAAATATATCTACAAACATGTGAATATTTATAAATCTATAAATATATTCACATGCTCATAAATACTTATATATTCATAGAAAATCAGCATAAAATATGAATTCGCAAGTATACAATTATATATAATTATGCCATATGACTATACAATACCTATGATATCTAAGATATGTAATTATAGTATATGATATATAATGCATTATGATATATATAAATACATAGTATGATTATGATATACGAATACATATTACATGTAAATATGTAGTCATGTTAACATAAAAATGATTACAGATAAAATTACATTTAAATAAATTTATCATTTTAATTGTATATTTTAAAGTTTTCATTTTTAAATATCAAATATTACATTTAAATAGACCTACAATTATAATACAATATAATAAAGTTATCAAATTATAGTAAATTTACACTATATAATATTTCTCAATAAAATTATTATATGAAATTATATAACATCATTTACTTACACAGAATGGAAAGTGTATGTGTGTAGGTGGAATAGATATATAAATAGACATAAATGTACACTTATAAATATATTTAAATGCCAATATTTACATATATGCAAAAAGTACAGCACAGAACACTGTCTTAATGAAGAAAATCATAACATTTGTCACAGCATAGATGGACCGAGGACACTTGCTGGGTGAAATAAATCGTGTGCCTTATGATATCTGCATGAATAATTGTGTCTTCAAACACAGTCGGCCCCATGGAAGCCAACAGTGCCGCCCGAGACCTGGAGGGGAGCGAAGCGGAGCCTGGTCGGTAAAGGACGACGAGGCTGCTGCTGTGAGCGAGTCTGACCTGGAGACTAAGGTAGAGCATGGTGACTGTAACTGATGACACAGTGTCGTGTGTTTGAAATTTGCTAAGGATTAATATTTTAAGTATTCTCACAGAGAAAGAAAATAATGAGGCGATTGGTATAGAGCCACCGATAGCCTCTGCCGGCCTGGGGTTTCACTGCCTCTAACGTGACATCCACCCAACTTGGCACTGGCCCGAGAAACGATTTCTTCAAAAGTAACTTCTGTGTTCTTCTTCTGGTTCCAGAAATAAACCTCCCACTCCCTTTTCTCTCCTGCGCTGAGCCCTCTCCAATCCCAGGACTCCACAACCACCCAAGCGCCCCACCCCAGCCCAACTCCATAAAAACCGATCCCCAGCGCCCCGTTTTGGGGACCTCGCACTCTTCCGCAGCCCTCCCGTGCCCGCAGTAAAGGCCTCTTTATATCGCTCTCCCTCTCTCTCTATCTCTCGACTGCGCCCACAATACCTAACAGTCATGAGGTGAGAAGTAAGTTCACTACTTGCTTGCCGTGGTAATCTCACAATGTGAATGTATATAAAGCATTATAGTTTATACTTTAAATATATAAAACTTTCATTTGTGAAACATACCCCACAAAACTTGAAAACAAGTCAGCAGAGCATCAGAGACTACATTGCAACATCGCAAACTAATGGAAGTTTTCACGTAGTTCTTACTGTGTCCTGGGAATAAACATCCTACAAAGGTGAACTTTTGCATAGGTCACACCGAAAATGAAGGGCTTTTTTCTTAATCATCTCCATTTGTTTCCTGGCACTTGTAGACTTACTGTGTGGGTATCTGTGACCACCTTTCCCACTCTCCCTTCCAGATGAGGCGTTCCCTTTACCCCTGGCACGGCCTGCCCCTCCCCCTCCCTCCTTCCCCCCTCCTGCCCTCCCTCCCCATCCTCCCTCCCCCTTCTTCCCGCCCCTCCCTCTCCCTCCTCCCTCCTTCCTTTCTTCCTTCTTCTTTCCTTATACTTCCTTCTTTCCATCCTTCCTTCCTTCCTTTTTCTCTATCATTTTTCTTTTCTTAGATATAGAATTTGGATACATATTGCCCTAACTAAAATTGTCCCACTGGACAAATGGATCTTACCCTACTAAATTACTATATTTTCCTACATTAATACTTTGGATTTTTAATAATTTTCATTTCTTATACTATTAAAGGTACTTGCTAGTTTCTAAAGCTAAACTCTGTTATCTCAGAATTACTGCCAACCTCAGTAACTGCTTTTATATCATTCTTTTTGTATCATCCTTCTCAATAGCTACGTTTATATAGGCATCTGTCTATAACTGGTTCAACAGTATTTTATATGATTTTGATTGTTTTGATTAATTCTCTATGGATGGAGACGCTTTTCAAAATTTAGTGATTAAAGCTGTCAGCCTAAAATTCAAATGGCACTCTTCTTGATACTCTTTAAAATTGACATATAGTTGAAATTTTTTAATTAAAATGAAAGTCTCTCAAGTAATGATTTTAAAGTAGCAGTGCATAAAACCTGAAAGTCTATAGCAATCAATTATTTCTGAAGTGAAGAGCATGTGAAATAGCTTCAGGGCTGAGAGCACTGGCGGTTCCCCTGCAGCTGGAGCCAGTGAGCCTCCCAGAGCAGGATGTGGGAATC
>RJWM01019217.1:0-39514 GCA_004363535.1 Dasyprocta punctata
CGCGGCTGGCCGGCGTTTCCCTGAGGTTCGCGGCGTGCAGGATCGCGGGACCGATTGGCTGGGTCCCGTGCACAGCAAGGAAGGACAGCCTCCCGGGGCGTGCAGGTGGAGTCTCCTCCTTTACTGGGTGGGGGCGAAGGCCTCCCGGTCCCAGGGAGCTGTGCTGGGCACCGCGCGGGACGCGGACCCGACCCTGGTTACACAATGCTTCTTATTATCTTCAAAATTGCTGACCATGCCATCAGACATAGTAAAATCAAACAAAACAGAACAGAATAAAACCAATCAAAACAGAACATTGAAGAAAACAAAACAATAAAATGAAGCAAAACAAGACAGCATGAACAATATTGGATTTCAAAAATAAGAAAGAAGGATGTCCCCATATTTGCTATATTGCATACTGTTGTTTCTCCTCCCAGGCCCCTCATGGTTTGCACTGGCTCACAAGAAGGGTGAATCCACTTCAAAACCACATCTCTTTTCCAATCCTTGGCTAATGGACATTTGAGCTGCTTCCGAGATTTAGCTGTTACAAACTGTGCTGCAATAAACATGGGTGAGGATATATTGCTGTGGTATGATGCTTTTAATTTTCCTGGGAAAATATCCAGAAGGGGAAGAGCTGGGTCAAATGGAACTACTAATCCAATTTTTTTGAGGAATTTTCACACTAATTTCCACAGTGGTTGTAGCAACCTACACTCCCACCAATAGTGAAGAAGGGTCCCTTTTTCCCCACAGCCCCAATAGCATATGCTATTAGTTGTTTTCTTGATAATAGCCATTCTCAACACTCAAAAATCCATAGCATTCCTGTATACAAGTAACAAACTCACCCAGAGAGAAATTAGGGAGGAAACACTCTGCACAGTAACATCAAAAAAAGAGAAAGAAATAAAAAAGAAAAAGGAAAAGAAAATACTTAGGAATTATCCTCATACAAGAAGTAAAAGGTCTCTACACTGAAAACTACAGTACTCTCAAAAAGCAGATTGAAGAGGATCTCAGAAAATGGAAAGATATCTCTTGCTCTTGGAAAAACCAACATAGTGAAAATGGTCATACTCTCAAAATTACTTCACAGATTTTATGCAATTCCAATCCAAATACCATTACCATACCTCACAGAACTACAGAAAACATTCCTAAAATTCATTTGGATGCAGAAGAGACCTAGACTAGCAAAAGTAATTCTGGGCAACAAAGGCAAATCAGGGGCATCACAATCCCTGACTGGAAATTATATTACAGAGCTACTGTGATAAAACAGTATGGTACTGGCAAAATACAGATCTAAGAATCAATGAAACAGATTAGAATATGCAGAAACAACTTCAAACACACTCAGTCATCTGATCTTTGACAAAGGGGTGAAACATGTTCATTGGAAGAAAGATGGCCTCTTTAACAATGGTGCCAGTAAAACTGGCTTTACACATACTGAAGACTAAAACTAGACCCATGTCTATCACCATGTACTGAATTAAAGTCAAAATGGATCCAAGATCTAGATATTAAAAGAGAAACATTAAATCTACTAGAAGAGAAAGTAGGCAGAAGTCTTGAAGACATAGGTCTAGGCAAAGAGTTCCTGAACAAAACCCACACTGCATGGAAGTACTTCAAAGAATCAACAACTGGAATCTCATCTTATTAAAAAGATTTTGCACAAGTGTATGAAAACACACTTGAGCTTTGATATTGTAAAAACTCATTAAGCAGCAAGTGACATCAAAAACTACTGTCTGATAATTTGGAAGGATATACTGAGCTCAGTGTGGTGGGATATGCCTATAATCCCAGCACTTGGGAAGTTAAGGCATATTAAGTGTGAACATTGTGGAAGGGAGGTAAATCTGAATCAGGTCAAAATAACTAATAAAAGCTTACACAGTAGAGATTCTGCATTAAATAGATTTTAGGAGGTTAGAAAGAATGCATGTCGTTTGTGTATTTGCTTGGTTGAAATGCAGAATAAAAAGTAGGCAACGATATGTGACCTAGAAATCCTAGATATGCTGATAAAGAAGGAGGATTAAAAACGGTAAAGAAGTTAAAATGCTAGAGTAGACTTCTTTTTTTTAAGTCTGCATGATACATGGTGGGATTGTGAAGAAAACATTACTTTTTATCACAGGCACAAGAAGGAATGATTTTGTGAGAGGAGCCCAAGCATCGTTGAAGAGCTCCATTGTCACAGTTCTCTGTAGGCCACCTGTTACACTGAGAACTGAGGTCACTGAATAGGGAAACTTTACAATGGAGAGGACTGGATTCCACATGGTGGGGCCATCTGGCAGCACTCGACTGCCAAAAGCAGAGTGAGTGAGATTGTGCTAACGGACAGCAGACTCGAAGCAGCACTCAGAGAGTAAGGATTGTGCAATGCTGGGACATTAGCTAGATGATTGTGGTGCTGCTGGAAGGAGGCAGAATACAAGCCTGCTGAGCTATTTTTTAATATTTTTAATGAGTATTGTCTATATAAATCAATGGGTTCCATTGTGAAATTTCAGACATGCATATAACATACAATTCTTTATCCACATTATTCCAATAAGTTGAGGGCCTAAAAGTAGCAAAACTCCATCTTTCCTGATAAGAGGAATTCTCCAGAAGAGTGCCTTTGGACTGACTGCATCATCATCTCTTCTGGAGATCTTCTAGTGTTCCTCCAAAATACCCATCACCTTCTATGGCTCTGGTCTGCCGGCCAATAGCTAGACCCAAACTTGCCAACCTCTACAGTTGAATTAATCAATTCCTAAAAATAGATATCCCCCTCTCCTTCCCCCTTTCTCTCTCTCTCTCTCTCTCTCTCTCTCTCTCTATATATATATATATATATATATATATATATATATATTTATGTTTATATTTATGTATTTTCTCCCCATGGGGAATCCAGACTAATATTACCATTAGAAATCTTATATGGGAATCAACAGGTGCACAAGAAAAGCAAACAATGACTTAGAAATGGCAAGTGATACTGTGAGCTTTAAGGGACATGACACATGAAATGTACAGAGAACAAATAGTTAAATGGTATAACTACATTTGATTATTACTTGCTCAATCTGAAAGTGCATAAACTCTCCAATCATGATAGAAAATGGAGAATAGTGAAACATGAGGAAATTCTATGCTCTACAAAAGAGCAACTGACATTGAGACACACAGATAGTATACAAGTGAAAGATGTAAAAATCAGCATTCCATGCTACTGACAAGTGACAGGATATTAGCAGACAAAACAAACTGTGAATTTAAAATTGTTAGAAAATAAAATAAAGATATTATATATTGATAGAAGCATTAGGTTTTGAAGAGTCTATAATGAAAAGAGACAGTCATCTAACTACAAGGGTCTGCACTGGAACCAGAAAGAGATGCTCAAGGTAAGGACCAGAGTTCCCCAGAAAAGAACCACAGCCACCCTCAGTGACAGCAAGGGCTCAAGCTCATCTAATGAGACCAGTGGAGTTCAAATCAGAAAAGCCAGTTTGACGACTTTCTCCAGGAGAATCAACAGCACAGCATCCTTCTTTCTGGTTCTTTTTTTATGCCATTGACAACAACCCTCAGGTGGGCCTTTCACACCCAGCACCACAGTGATTTAATTCAGCTGGGTGTTACAAGTTGACCATTGAGCCCTCCTCACACCTTGGACCTAGGGCAGCAGCAGAATTGTTGGCTGCCCCTCCTTTTCACCCCCCAGACCAAGGGCAGCTGGTGGATCCTCGGGATCATCGGCTGCCCTGCCTCCTCACCCCGCCACTGACCTAGGGCAGCGGTGGAATCATCAGCTGCCCCTTCTCATCGGCCCCCGCCTTGACCTAGGGCAGTGGTGGGATCATTGGCTGTCCCTCCTCCTCACACCCCAGACCAAGGGCAGCTAGATCTTTGACTGTCCCTTCTCCTCATCCCAACACTGGCCTAGGGCAATGGCAGGATCACTTGATACCCCTCTTCCTTGCCTCCCAAACCTAGGGGGCCTGAAGGATTGTTGGTTACCCTTCTCCCACACCCAAAAGGCAACAACAGGCTAAGGACAATCAGCGACCCCTTCCTCCACCTGTAGAACCTTGGTGAGTTGATGGGAGTCTCAGAAACCCCTCAACCACACAGAGGACCTCAGCAGATTTGTGACAGTGTGATGAGTTTCCCCCTCAAATAGAGGACCTCAGTAAGTAAACAGAAGCAGCAGCAAACTCTCCCCGAGTTGTAGGACATTGGCAAGACTGGCAAGAGTATGGGTGAGTCCTTCCTCCATATGCAAAAAACCAGGTGGGTTAAGAAGAGTGCTGATAAGGCCTCCCCCAACACAGAGGAAATCAAAAGGGCTTAGGAGACACCCAGTGACATGGTAGGGTCCCAGCTGAGGCACACACTATAGCCTGTTAGATCTCGTGGCCTGAAACAGCCTGAAGATATAGTAACAATAAGACCTAAGGGTTGACTTACATCAGTGATCTTAGGCTAGTCAGGCAAGGAAGAATATAGCACTCATCCAACAGGCCCTGCAGGAGGATTTCAGGTGACTGGCCCTCCCCTTTATTGTGGGACCCAGAAACTGGACAAAAATCAGTCACATACTAAGTTCCTAGGACACACGCGATGGACAGTTGAGACTAGCGGGATTGAAAGACCAAATATTAACCCAAGAGGTGAAAATGACAAAATGAAAAAGCAAAATGCACTCTCAAACCTCCAGTCCATCAGGAACATGTACAGGAGACATAGAAATAGAGGATATTCAAAGTCATATGCCTGAAATTTAGAAACGATAGCAAGTGAAATAAAGAAACAAATCCACAAGGCCACACAGGAAATCAGATTATAAATAATCTCTCATGTAAAGAAAGAAATGACAACCTTAATAAAGGAGTTGCTCAGCATAGCTAGAGAAGACATAGATAAAAAAAAAAAGTACAGTATCTTGGGAAAGTGATGGAAACCTTGAATGAACAATATAGAAAAGAAATAGAATGCGTGAAGCAAATTCAAAGAAATATCCAAGAAATAAAAAACTTGAAAGCTGGCAAAACTGTTTGAATGAAGCTAAGGATAGAATTTCAGACCTTGAGGATAGGATTGCAGCTGGTGATCACGAAAGGAAAGAACTTTTAAAAATAAAAAGGCAGCATAAAATGACAATTCAACAGCTTCAAGATAATGCAAAGAGAAACAATGTAAGACTAATAGGCAGGAGTGGTGATAATGGACATCCTTTTTTTGTTCCTGATTTCAGGTTGAAAGTTATCAGTTTTTCTCCATTTAGTAACATGTAGGCTGTTGGTTTATGATATATGACTTTTATCAGGTTGAGGTAGAGACCATATATTCCGATTTTCTGTAGGGTTTTGATCAAAAGCTTTTTCTGCATCTATTGAGATGATCATGTGGTTCTTGTCCTTGGCCCTGTTGATATGGTGTATTACATGTATTGATTTCCGTATGTTCAACCATCCCTGCATTCCTGGGATGAACCCCACTTGGTCATGGTGTATAATCTTTCTGATAACTTGCTGTATTCTATTTGCCAAAATTTTATTGAGGATTTTTGCGTCTATGTTCATTAGGGAGATTGGCCCATAATTTTCTTTTTTGGTTGGGTCTTTCTCTGGGTTTGGTATTAGGGTAATACTTGTTTCCAGGAATGAGTTAGGGAGACTTGCTTCACTTTCGATTTCATTGAAGAGTTTGAGGAGTGTTGGCATTAAGTCTTCCCTGAATTTTTTATAGAAGTCAGCAGTGAATCCATCAGGGCCCAGGCTTTACTTTGTTGGTAGGGTCTTAATTATATTTTCAATTTCATTAGCTGAAATTGGGTTATTCAGCAGGTTTATGTCTTCTTGATTCAGCTTTGGTAATTCATAGGTTTCTAGGAATCTGTCCATTTCTCGTGTGTTATCGAATCTATGTGAGTAAAGGTTTTCAAAGTAGGTGTTGATGATCTTCTGTATTTCCACTGGGTCTGTAGTGATTTCACCCTTTTCATTTCTTATTGCATGAATCTGAGTTTTTTCTTTCCTCTTCTTGAGAAGGTTGGCTAGGGGTTTATCAATTTTATTTATTCTTTCAAAGAACCAACTCTTTGATTCATTAATTCTTTGTATTGTTTTCTTAGTTTCAATTGCATTAATTTCTGCTCTAATCTTAATAATTTCCTCCCTTCTTTGGGCTTTGGACTTGACTTGTTCTTCTTTTTCTAGAAGTTTAAGGTGCAGCATTAGGTTGTTTATGTGTGTTCTTTCCATTTTTCTGATATGAGAGTTTAGTGCTATAAATTTCCCTCTGAGGACTGCTTTCATTGTATCCCACAGGTTCCGGTAGTTGGTATTTGCATTTTCATTCAATTGTAGGTATTGTTTAATTTCTTCTTTAACTTCTTCTATGACCCATTGGTTATTTAGGAGGGTGTTATTTAATTTCCATGTGTTTATGCGGTTATTGTAGGGTTTTTTTTGTCATTAATTTCCAATTTTACTGCACTGTGGTCAGATAATGTGCATGGAATGATTTCAGTTTGTTTGTATTTACTTAAGCTTGCTTTGTGGACCAGTATATGATCTATTTTAGAGAATGACCCATGTGCAGCTGAGAAAGAATGTGTATTCTGATGTTGATGGGTGGAATACTCGGTATACATCTACTAGGTCCATTTGTTCACAAGCTTGATTCAGTTCTGCTATTTCTTTGCTAATTTTTTGTTTGGTTGAACTATTTCTCTGTGACAATGGGGTGTTAAGGTCCCCTGTTATAACTGCATTATTGTTTATTTGGTTTTTCATGTCTATTAAGAAGTGTCTTAAATAGTTGTGTGCTCCCATATGCGGTGCATATATATTTATGATTGTAATCTCTTCCTCTTGATGTTTTCCGCTAACAAGTATATAGTGACCTTCTTTATCTCTTTTGATCATTTTCGGTTTAAAGTTTGCATCGTCTGCAAATATAATAGCTACCCCTGCCTTTTTCTGGGTTCCTGTTGCATGGAGTATTGTTTTCCAGCCTTTGATTTTTAGTCTGTGAATTTCCTTATGAGTGAAATGTGTTTCTTGTACACAGTATATTGTTGGATTTTGTTTCTTAACCCACTCTGCTAGTCTGTTTCTTTTTATTGGTGAGTTGGGACCATTTACATTGATTGATATAACTGATACGTACCGGCTCATCCCTGTCATGATGTCTTTCTGTTGTTGGTTTTCTACACTTTCTGTTTAATTATTTGTCCTGCTTAGTGGTTTCCTTTTGTTGTTGTTCTTAAGATTGTAGTCATCTTTGTCTCTTTCTAGAGTGTCTTCCAGTATTCTTTGTAGTGTTTGTTTAGTGGTCATAAATCTCTTCTGTTGTTCTGTGTCATGGAAGTATTTTATTTCTCTATCAATTTTGAAAGTTAGTTTTGCAGGATACATCAATCTAGGCTGAAGGTTGCTTTCTTTCAGGATTTGAAATACTTCACTCCAAGCTCTTCTTAACTTAAAGGTTTGTGTTGAGAAGTCTGCCGTGATTCTGATAGGCTTTCCATCATAGCTGATCTGTTTCTTTCCTCTGACAGCTTTTAGTATTTTGTTCTTGTGCTGTATTTCTGATACCCTTATTATTATATGCCTGGGTGAGGATTTATTTTGGTTGTGGTTAATTGGGGTTCCGTATGCCTCAGTTACTGGTATTTCAGATTCTTTTCCCATGTTTGGAAAGTTTTCTGCTATTATTTCTGTGAATAGTCTTCACAGGTCATTAGTATTGACTCCTGCTTTTTCATTTATGCCTATTAATCTTATGTTATTTCTCTTGGCATCGTCTTGCAGCTGTTGAATTGTTGTTTCTTGGTTCCTTACTATTTTTAGGAGATCTTTCCTTTCGTGGCCCTGATCTCCTATGCTGTCTTCAAGATCTGAGATTCTATCTTCAGCTTCGTTTAAGTGGTTTTTCAAACTTTCCATGGAGTTTTTCATTTCCTGCATTTCCCTTTGCATCTGTTTCATGCATTCTGTTTGTGTCTTATATTGCTCATTCAGGGTTTTGATCATTTTCTTAAGTTCTTCTATTTTTTATCTTGCTCTTCTTTAGATTCACACATTTCTTTAATAATGATTCTCATTTCATTTTTTAGCTGAGAGAATATTTCTGATTTGAATTTCTCTATAGCTTCATCAAGCTGTTTCTTTATTACATTTCTATCATTTCAGAAAGTTCCTTTGTGTGACTTCCACTGTCTTCCATTTCAGTGTCTCCTGGTTTTGTTCTTTGTTGGCTGGGGGACAGAGATTGCCTCTTGGTCTTTCGTTTTGTCATTTTCTTCTAGAACCCGTGTGACCCCGTGTCCTGCGAGGCTGACCAGGCATTCCCCTGAGGATCACACTGATTCTTGGATCATGCTGAATCACGGGACCTGGTCGAGCTGGGTCCTGTGCACAGCAAGGGGGGGCGGCCTCCCAGGATGTGCGGGTGGAGCCTCTGCCTTAACTGCGTGGGGGGCCGAGGCCTCCCAGTCCTGTGGAGTTATGCAGAGTACCCCCGAGTGACACTGCCTGGGCCCAGGTCTGTCTGCAAATTCAGAACAACAACCGCTCCACTGGTGCAAGCCTGGGCAAGTCACAGGCCTACAGTGCTGGGAGAAACCCGGCTGGGCGGGGTTGGCAAGTGCTGGGCTGGTGCACACACAAGCGGCTCCACTGAAGTATGGAGCTTGCGCTCAGCACTCTGGTGTGGGGAGCACAAGCTCTCTAAGTCCCTGCAGCTATGTTGGTCAGTCCCTGGTGAGCAGCTCTGGGGTCCCGGGCTGATCTGAGCTGGGCTGTGTACCTCTGTGTCCTGCGAGGCTGGCCGGGCCGATAGCTACAGTCTTAAGAGCAACAACAAAATGAAACCACTAAGCAGGCAAATAATTAAACAGAAAATGTAGAAAACCAACAACAGAAAGATATCATGACAGGGATGAGTCAGTACGTATCAGTTATATCAGTAAATGTAAATGGTCTCAACTCAACAATAAAAAGAAACAGACTAGCAAAGCAGATTAACAAACAAATTCCAACAATGCGCTGTGTACAAGAAACACATTTAACTCAAAAGGAAATTCACACACTAAAAATCAAAGGCTAGAAAACAATACTCCATGCAACTGGAACTCAGAAAAAGCAGGGTTAGCTATTATGTTTGCAGACAATATGAAATTCAAACCGAAAATAATCAAAAAAAGATAAAGAAGGTCACTACACACTTGTTAGGGGAAAACTTCAAGAGAAAGAGTTTACAATCATAAATATATATGCACCGCATATGGGAGCACACAACTATGTAAGACAATTCTTAATAGACATGAAAAATCAAATAAACAGTAATGCAATTATAAGAGGGGATCTTAATATCCCACTGTCACAGAGAGACAGATCAACCAAACAAAAAATCAGCAAACAAATAACAGAACTGAATCAAACTTATGAACAAATGGACCTTTTAGATGTATACCGAGTACTCCACCCATCAACATCAGAATACATATTCTTCTCAGGTGCACGTGGGTCATTCTTTAAAATAGGTCATATATTGGTTCACAAAATATGCTTAAGTAAATATAAAGGAAATTAAATAATTCCATGCATGTTATCTGACCAAAGCACAGTAAAATTGGAAATGAATGATAAAAAATCCTACAAGAATCCCATGAACACAAGGAAATTAAATAATACTCTCCTAAATAACCAATGGTTCACAAAATAAATTAAAGAAGAAATTAAACAATATCTACAATTGAATGAAAATGCAAATACAAATTACCAGAACCTGTGGGACACAATGAAGCAGTCCTCAGAGGGAAATTTATAGCACTAAACTCCCATGTTAGAAAAATGGAAAGAACACACATAAACAACCTAATGCTGCACCTCAGACTTCTAGAGAAAGAAGACAAGTCAAGTCCAAAGCCCAAAGAAGGGAGGAAATTATCAAGATCAGAGCAGAAATTAATGCAATTGAAACTAAGAAAACAATATAAAGAATTAATGAATCGAAGAGTTGGTTCTTTGAAAGAGCAAATAAAATTGATAAACACCAAGCCAATCCTATCAAGAAGAGGAAAGAAAAAACTTAGATTCATGCAATAAGAAATGAAAAGGCTAAAATCGCTACTGACCCTGTGGAAATACAGAACATCTTCAACACCTACTTCGAAAACCTCTACTCACATAGATTCGATAACACAGAAGAAATGGACAGATTCCTAGAAACCTATGAATTATAAAAGCTGAATCAAGAAGATGTAAAACTGCTTAATAACCAAATCTCAGCTAATGAAATTGAAAATGTAATAAGACCCCTACCAACAAAGAAAAGCCTGGGCCCTGATGGATTCACTGCTGAATTCTTCAAGAAATTTAGGAAAGACTTAATGCAAACACTTTTCAAACTCTTCAGTGAAACTGAAAGGCAAGTAATCTCCCTAACTCATTCCTGGAAACAAGTATTACCCTAATACCAAAACCAGAGAAAGACCCAACCAAAAAAGAAAATTACAGGCCAATCTCCCTAATGAACATAGACACAAAAATCCTTAATAAATACTGACAAATAGAATACAGAAAGTTATCAGAAAGATTATACACCAAGATCAAGTGGTATTCATCCCAGGAATGCAGGAATGGTTGAACATACGGAAATCAATACATGTAATACACCATATCAACAGGGCCAAGGACAAGAACCACATGATCATCTCAATAGATGCAGAAAAAGCTTCTGACAAAATCCAACACCCTTTCATGATAAAAACCCTACAGAAAATCAGAATAGATGGTCTCTACCTCAACCTGATAAAAGCCATATATCATAAACCAACAGCTAACAATTTACTAAATGGACAAAAACTGAAAACTTTCAACCTAAAATCAGGAACAAAACAAGGATGTCCATTATCACCACTCCTATTCAATATAGTTCTGGAAATATTAGCCAGAGCAATTAGGCAAGACAAAGAAATAAAAGGAATAAGGATAGGAAAGGAAGAAGTAAAATTAACATTATTTGCAGATGATATGATACTCTACACAGAAGATCCCCAAAAATCCATTAAAAGACTTGTAGAAGTAATAACCAAATTCAGTAATATTGCTGGAATCAAGGTCAACACTCAAAAATCAATAGCATTCCTGTACAAATCAACGAAGTCACTGAGAGAGAAATAAGGGAAACCATACCCTTCATTATAACATCCAAAAATAATGAAATACTTAGGAATCAATCTAACAAAGGAAGTAAAAGATCTATACAGTGAAAATTACTTTAAAAAAGGAAATCAAAGATTTCAGAAAATGGAAAGATATTCCATGTTCATGGATAGGAAGAACAAACATCGTGAAAATGGCCATTCTCCCAAAATTATTATACAGATTTAATGCAATCCCAATCAAAATACCAGTTGCTTACCTCACAGAGCTAGAGAAAGCATTCCTGAAATTCATCTGGAACCAGAAAAGACCCAGAATAGCAAAGACAATTCTGGGCAACAAAGGTAAGGCAGGAAGCATCACAATCCCTGACTTGAAACTATACTACAAAGCTACTGTGACAAAATCAGCATGGTACTGGAATCAAAATAGACCTGAAGATTAATGGAATAGACTAGAAGATACAGGCACAACTACAAACATACTTAGCCAACTCATCTTTGACAAAGGGGCCAAATATGTACAGTGGAAGAAAAATAGCCTCTTTAACAGATGGTACTTTCTATATGCCATAAACTAAAACTAGATCCATGTCTATCACCATGCACTAAAATAAAGTCAAAATAGGTCAAAGATCTGAATATTAAAACAGAGACACTAAACTTAGTAGAAGACAAATTGGGTAAAAATCTTGATGACATAGGAGTAGGCAGAGAGTTGATGAATAAAAATCAAACTGCATGGGAAACACTTCCCAGAATCAACAACTGGGATCTCATCTTACTAAAAAGTTTTTGCATGTCAAGGGAAATCTCCAACAGAGTGAAAAAAAAACCCATGATCTGGGAAAATATGTTAGCCAATTGTCCATCAGACAAAGGACTTCTATCTAAAACATATAACGAATTAAAAGAAATCAGGCTCCTAAAATTCAAAGACCCAATCCAGAAATGGGCATCTGAGATGAATACACACTTCTCAGAGAAAGAAATACAAATGGCAAATAAATATATGAAAAAATGTTCAACATCAATGGTCATTCAGGAAATGCAAATTAAAACAGCACTGACATTCCATCTCACTCCAGAAAGAATGGCCAAGATTCAAAAATCAACCTACAAGAAATGCTGGAGGGGCTGTGGGGAAAAAGGAACTCTTCTCCACTGTTGGTGGGAGTGTAGACTGGTGCAACCACTGTGGAAGTCAGTGAGGAGATTCCTCAAGAAGCTAGGATTAGAGATCCCATTTGACCCAGCTATCTCACTTCTGGGCATTTTCTCAGAAGAATTGAAAACATCATACCACAGTGATATTTGTGCACCCATGTTTATAGCAGCACAATTTACAAATCTTGGAAACAACCCAAGTGCCTATCAATCAAGGAATGGATAAAAAGGTGTGGTATTTTTATACAATGGAGTACTACTCAGCTATCAAGAAACATTGCATTGAGACTTTTATAAGTAAATGGACATGGCTTGAGACCATACTCATACGTGAGATAAATCAAACTCACATGTGTAAATACCGTATTGTCTCCCTAGTGTAAGAAACTGAAAAAATATATATGATCCAAAATCTATAATAAATACTATGTAAGGGTAAAATACTGCTGAAAGAGCAAAAGCAATTGGGATGGGAAAAGGGGAAAAGAGGGAAGGGAAAAGGAAAAAGATATAAATCTGTATATATGTATATGTAAGATAACTAAAATGAACATACTGCTGAATGTATAAGTTATTGAGAAAAAATGGTTAATATTCATATGATTAGATCAATTTTACATGTCTATATCTGTTAATGTAAACAACTATATTGAAGGCAACAATATTGCAACCACTGTCAAGTTTCCATCATCCTGTGTTGTAAACCTATAAAGTTACTGTTGTGCATTTGCTCTAGTCGTTTGTTGCTTTTGCTTTGTGTCTTTTTTCTCTTAAGTAAAAAAAAAAATTTTAAAAATCTAATAGGCATAAATGAAGACGCATGGGTCAATGCAAATGGCATAGAAAACTATTTACAGAACTAATAGGAAAAAAAATTCCCAAACATGGGAAAAGAATCAGGTACCCAGATAACTGAGGCATATAGAATGTTAAACAGTCATAACAAAAATAAATTTACACCCAGACTTATAATAATTAAGGTCCCGGAAATTCAGCATAGAAATAGAATACTAAAAGATGTTATAGAAAAGACACAACTCACCTATCAAGAAAGCCTAGTAGAATCATGGCAGACTTCTCAGCACAAACCCTCAAGTCAAGACGAGCTCGGAGTGAGGTGTTTCAAGCCCTGAAAAGAAACAACTTTCAACCCAGATTGATGTACCCTGCAAAGCTTTCTTTGACAATTAATGGAGAAATAAGATAATTCCATGACAAAGAACAACTGAAGAAATTCATGTCCAGCAAACTAACCCTAGAAAAAGTACTGAAAGACATACTAGAGAGAGATAAAAATGACTACAATTCCCAGAACAACAATAGAAAGAAACAAGCAGACAGGGCAAGCAATTAAGCAAGGGGGAAAAGAAGAAAACCAACAACAGGAAAATAACATGACAAAGTTGAGCCAGTATATATCAGTTATATCCATCAATATAAATATCCTCAATTCACCTATTAAAAGAAGTAGATTGACAGAATGGATCAAGAAACAGGATCCAACAATATGCTGTACACAAGAAACACATCTGACTCAAAAGGAAACTCACAGACTACAACTCAAAAGATGGAAAACAATATTCCATGCAACAGGAACCCAGAAAAAAGCAGTGGTAGCTATTCTGTTGACAGATAATATGAACTTTAAACCAAAAATGATCAAAAGAGTTAAAGAAGGTCACTACATACTTGTCAGGGGAATAATTCAAGAAGAAGGACTAACAATCATAAGTATATATACATCAAATACAGGCACACCCAGCTATATAAGACAAATACTAATAGACATGAAAAACCAAATAAGCAACAACACAATTGTAACATGGGACCTTAACACCCCATTGACACAAAGAGATAGATCAACTGGAAAAAAAAGTCAGCAAAGAAATAACAGAACTGAATCAAACCTGTGAACAAATAGACTTAGTAGACGTTTACAGAGTGTTCCACCCAACCACATGAGAATACACATTCTTCTCAGCTGTGCATGGGATGTTCTCTAAAATAGACCATATATAAGCCCATAGAATATGCTTAAGTAAATGCAGTGGGATTGAAATTATCTCATGTATATTATCTGATCATAGTGCACTGAAATTGGAAATTAATGGCAAAACAACTATAAAATCTGCAAAACACATGGAAATTAAATAATAACCTCTTGAACCACCAATGGATTACAGTTGAAATTAAAGAAGAAATTAAACAATATCTAAAATTCAATGAAAGTGCAGATACAACTTACTGAAACTTGTGGGATGCAGTGAAAGCAGTCCTAAGAGGAAAATATATAGCAATAAATTGTCACATGAAGAAAACAGAATGAGCACAAATAAACAGCCTAATGCTATACCTCAAGCTTTAGAAAAAGAAGAACAAGCCAAATCCAAGCTCATAGAAGAGAGGAAATTATAAAGATCAGAGCAGAAATTAATGCAATTGAGACTAAGAAAACAATACTAGAATTAATAAATCAAAGAGCTGGTTCTTTGAGAGAATAAACAAAATTGATAAACCTCTAGCCAACCTTACCAAGAAAAAGAAAGAAAAAACTCAATTTCATGCAATAAGGAATAAAAAGGGAGAAATTACTACAGATCTCATGGAAATTCAGAAGATCATGAATACGTGCTCTGAAAATCTTTACTCACATAGGGTGGAAAAGACAGGGGAAATGGACAAGTTCCTAGAAACATATGGATTACCAAAGCTGAACCAAGAAGATATAACAATTTTGAATAACCCAGTATCAGAAACTGAAATTGAAAATGTGATTAAAAACTTACCAACAAAGAAAAGCCCAGATTCTGATGGATTCACAGCTGAATTCTACAAGAAATTTAGAGAAGATTTAATGCAAATACTCCTTAAACTCTTCAATGAAACTGAAAGGGAAGCAATCCTCCCTAACTCATTGCTGGAGGTAAGTATTACTCTCATACCAACCCCCAAGAAAGACCCAACCAGCAAGGAGAATTGTAGACCAATCTCCCTAATGAACATTGATGCAAAAATTCTCAATAAAATACTGGCAAATAGAATTCAGCAAACCTTCAAGGAGATTATCATCATGATCAAGTGGGATTCAACCCAGGAATGCAGGGATGGATTAACATATGCAAATCAATAAATGTAATATGCCACATCAACAGAGCCAAAGATAAAAATAACATGATCATCTCAATATATGCAGAAAAAGTTTTTGATAAAGTCCAACACTTGTACATGATAAAAACCTTACAGAAACTTGGAATAGATGGTATCTACCTCAATCTGATAAAATCCATCTAAGACAACCAACCAGCCAACATTATTATACTAATTGGACAAAAACTGAAAGCTTTTACTCTAAAATCAGGAATAAGACAAGGATGTCCATTATCATCACTCCTATTCATTATAGTTCTGGAAACATTAGTCAGAGCAATCAGACAATGGAGAGAAAAAAAAAGGAATAAGGATAGGAAAGAAAAAAGCTAAATTTTCACTATTTTCAGATGACATGATACTCTGCATAGAAGACCCTAAAAACTCCATCAAAAGGCTTCGAGAATTAATAAACAATTTCAGCAGTGCAGATGGATACAAAGTCAACACTCAAAAATCAATAGCATTCCTGTACACAAACAATAAATTCACTAAGAGAGAAATTATAGAAATAACACCTTGCACAATGGCATCCAAAAGAATGAAATACTTAGGAATCAACCTAACAATAAATGTAAAGACCTATACATTGAAAACTATAGTATTTAATAAAGGGGATTAAGGAAGATACCAGAAAATGGAAAGACATCCCTTGCTCTTGGTAAGGAAGAACCAGCATTGTGAAAATGGCCAAACTCCCAGAACTGTTACACAGACTTCATGCAATCCCAATCAAATACCATTAACTTATCTCACAGATTGAGAGAAAACATTCCTAAAATGCATTTGGAAACAGAAGAGACCTAGAATAGCAAAGGCCATTCTGGGAAACAAAGGCAAGGCAGGTGGCATTTCAATCCCTGACTTGGAATTATACTACAAAGCTACAGTGATAAAAATCAGCATGAAACTGGCAGAAAACGACACCTGAGGATCAATGGAACAGATTAGAAGATGGAAACACAACTAAAAAGACACTCAGCCACCTTGTATTTCACAAAGGGGTAAACATATTCACTGGAAAAAAGATAGCCTCTTCAATAAATGGTGCTGGAAAATTGACTTTCCACATGCCTAAGACTAAAACTAGACTCATGCCTATCACCATACACTAAACTAAAGTCAAAATGAATCAAAGATCTAAATATTAAAATGGAAACACTAAATTTACTGGAAGACAAGGTAGGTAGAAATCTTGAAGACATAGGGGTAGGCAAAGAATTCATGAACAAAACACAAACTACATGGAAAGTGCTTCAAAGAATCAACAACTGGGATCTCATCTTATTAAAATGTTTTTGCACTTCAAAAGAAATCACCAACAAAGGGAAAAGAAAACCCACAGAATGGGAAAGTATTTTAGCTAAGTGTCCCTCAGACAAAGGACTTATATCCAGAACATATAAAGAACTGAAAAACATCAGGCCTCCCGAATTCAAAGACCCAATCCAAAAATGAGCATCTGAGATGAACATGCACTTCTCAGATGAAGAAATACAAATGACAAATAAATACATGAAGAAATGCTCAACATCGCTGGTCATTCGAGAAATGCAAATTAAAACAGCATGGAGACTGCATTTCACTCCAGACAGAATGGTTATTATCACAAAATCAGCTGATAATAAATGTTAGTGGGGCTGTGGGGAAAAAGGAACTCCTCTCCACTGCTGGTGGAAGTGTAGACTGGTGCAACCCCTGTGGATGTCAGTGTGGGGATTCCTCAAACAACAGGACTGGAATTCCCATTCAATGTACCTCCTGGATATTTTCCCAGAAAAATTGAAAATGTCATGTCACAGTGATATATGTGCACTCATGTATATATCAGCACAATTTGTGATAGCTAAATCTTGGAAACAACCCATCAAACCATCGTCTGCCTATCAACCGCAGAATGGACGAAAAAGGTGGTATTTTATACAATGGAATATTACTCAGCCATAAAACAGGATGATCTTGAGGCTTTTATAGGTAAATGGAGGCAAGTTGAGATCCACTCAAAAGTGAAATAAGTCACAGTCACATTTGTAAATATTGTATTGTCTCCCTAGTGTAAATAATAATAATAAGCTGGGCATGGTGGCATACACTTTTAATCCCAGCACTCAGGAGGCTGAGGTAGGCGGAGCATTGTGAGTTTGAGGCCCGACTTGGGCTACAACGTGAGCGCAAGTTCGGCCTGAGCCATGTAGTATTGTGAGTTCGAGGCCTGACTTGGGCTACAACGTGAGCGCAAGTTCGGCCTGAGCCATGTAGTGTGACCCTGCCTCAAAAAACTAGGGTTGGGAGTTTGGCTCAGTGTCTTAAGCACTTGTCTGTCAGGCATGAGGTTGTGAGTTCAATCCCCAGGGCCACAAAAAATAAATAAATAAATAAATAATAATAAACTGAAGGAGTAATAAAAACCAAAATGTACAACAGATGTTGTAACAATGAAAGAAAAAGAAAGTGCTCAAAATTAAAGAACAACTGGGAAATGGGAAAGGAGAAATGGAAGAAAGGAAAAGATTATGTGTATGTAGGTATACACATAAAACTGTATGTATATATAAGTGTGCAATATAGATAACTATACTACTAATTCTCAGTTAGCACATCAAAAAGAATTGTTTGTGCAGTCATTATTGGATTGTCTGATCATTTTTATGCCTAGATCTTGTAAGTTGAACAACTACTTCTAAGATAACAGTACGCAATATACTAACTAATGTTGACCTCTTACTGGTTTTTTTTAAATTCTGTATTATTTCTACCTCTTTTCTGTTTTACTTTTTAAAATAAAAAAATTTCTTAAAAAAAAAAGTTGACCATTGGTTAATGCACCACACAGATATGTGCATGTGGTACATACTAATTAGTATCACCTTGAGGAGCTTATATTCATACACAACACATCTTAACCATTTTTCCTTCCCCTTTTCCTATCCATCCCTTCTTTCCCCCCATGTCAAAGTGATTTACAGCTCTGGAAACCAGAAGTCTGAAATAAATCTCGCTGAGTGGACATCTGTCTGTCAGAGGCAGGGATCCTCCACGGAGTCTAGGGGACACTTGGGTGCCAGCTCCTCCTTAGCATGTGGTTAAGTGATTCTAGCTCACCTCCTAAAGATACATTCAACAGCTTTCAGGCCACAGAAGTGTAATCCCAAGGATATCTCACCCTTGAAATTCTTAACCTACCATCATTGAAAGGTTTCAGAAATTGGTATATGAATCTTTGGGACCATTACTGAGCCTGTCACAGTTTGGTGTATTAAACTACTCATTATCTTTGGGAATAGACCATGACTATAAAATCATTGTAAAACCAAATAATCCTTGAACAATTGAAATACATCCAAGAGGAGGAATCCAATCATAGGTGTAGGTGACACTACCTCTGCACAGGTTCCACCAAGATGTCATAGCACATCCAGGCTCTAAGTGGAGAGTGACTCCTTTATAAATGTTATCAAGTAAGAATTTTATAACATGGCAGAATGTCTGCAGAGATACAAATGGAGAGAGAACCTTTGAACCAGGAATAGCTGGTGCAAAGGCCCAAAGACTTTGATGTGGTATTTTAAGGAAACAAGATGGAATGAGTGAGGTAAAACACTGGAGGAGCAACAATAAGGAATTTAATTCAATTCCAAATTGAATGGTCAGCATTAATAATTTCAAAGTATTTCACAGAATCTGTAGCATCCCAAAATAATAAAAAGAAAATCCTAAAGATTATTTTGCCTCCAACACAATCTTTGTGAATGCGCTCTTGACCTCCTTGTTCCTCAGGCTGTAGACCAGTGGGTTCAGCATGGGGATGACCATGGTGTAGAACACAGAGGTGATTTTGTCCCTGTCCATGGAGTGACTGGAGCTGGGCTGCAGGTACATGAAGATGATGGTGCCATAGAAGATGGAGACTGCAGTGAGGTGGGAGGCACAGGTGGACAGAGCCTTGTGATGTCCTGCACCTGAGCGCATCTTTAGAATGGAGATAAAAATCAGTACATAGGATATTAAGATAACAAGGAGAGCAGAAAAGATGTTGAAAGTTGCTACAAAAATAAGAACCAGATCGTTATCCTGCCTGTTAGAGCAAGAGAGAGACATGATTGCAGGAATATCACAGAAAAAATGGTGGACCACATTGGAGTTACAGAAGGAGAGACTGAATGTGTTCCCAGTGTAGATGGAGGCACTCAGGAAGCCACAGGCACAGCAGCCCATGACCAGCCCTGCACACACACCTGCTGTAATAGTGGTGGGATAGTGCAGGGGCCTGCACACTGCCACGTACCGATCATAGGCCATGGAGGCCAAGAGGTAATTTTCCACAGTAGCAAAGGCTGTAACAAAGAACATCTGATCCGCACAAGCATTGTAGGAAATGACCTGGTTTCCAATGAGGAGCCCAGCTACAGCCATGGGAGTGACAGCTGAAGAGTAACAGAAGTCTACCAGGGCCAGGTTCCCGAGGAAGAAGTACATGGGGCTGTGCAGACGAACATCCAGGAGGATGAGCAGGATCATCCCCAGGTTCCCAAGCACAGTGACGGTGTAGATGAGGAGGAAGGTGATGAAGAGGGGGAGCTGCAGGTGCGGGTCGTCGGTCAGTCCCAGCAGGAGGAACTCTGTCACCTCTGTCCTGTTCCCCATCAGTGCTGTCTGGGAATCCCTAGATATTGTATAGGCTTGGCAAAAAAGGAATGAAATAATAAAGAAATGAATTGAAATTGAAAAGTATGAGTCTTAGGAATAACTTGTGCTTCAAGATTCTTCACAAAAAGAACCAGTTTGAAAATCAGATTTGCTTGCACATGCTGTTGAATGTGAGGAGGATTAATGACTCACCTACCAAAGTTTAAAATTTTATACATTTGTCTTCTGAGTTGAAGAAAAGAATGGAAAGGACCGATGTACATGCCTGTATCTTCCACCTCACTCCTCCTGAGCTCAGTAAAAGTGGACACCCGTGCTGCTCACAGGAACAGCTGCAGACACTTGAGGTGTGTGCTCCGTGCCTCCACTCAGTAACACACAGAGAGCTGGCTTCACCCTTATGTGCTTGTAAATTATGAAGCACAGGAGACTTAGAAATGTATTCATATTCACACAGGTATTGTTTGTCCATCTTTGCTCTGGGCCCAGGCCATGCTGAGTCATTTTGAATTCTAATGGTGGAAAGTAAATTTAAATCAAAATTACTGTAGCTCAATTTATGATTACACCTGGTCTGTTTTGGTTCAGTTTCAGTGTTTGAGGTTTCATAATGAACTGAATGATTAGTTATTCAGCATCTTGTTCACTATATGTTTGTGTCTCATTAAAGGTAAAGCAAACAATAAAAAATGTGTAAGAGAAATGACCTTATTTCAATCTCAAGTGTCCTAAACGAATGAGAAAGCTATGAATATATATTTACCTTGTCCAACACTCTCATGCTTATGCCAACATTTGACAGTGATACAGCTAAGAACACAAACTGTTGAATAACTTGGAAAAAGTTTGAACTCTGAAATCACTGTGGTGCAGCTCTCAATGTAGCAAGTTGGTGAGGTGGGACACCCGGGTCGGTGGGAGCATGTGGGTTTGCAGAGGCAGCAGTGAATAAGGCAGAGCAGACAGAGTTTGGGGTGCTGGAGGACACACAGAGCAGACCTACCATTCACCACTGAGGAATCGCTGCTGCTAACAAAACTGCTCCAGAGCCTCATATTTCCACCTGCAAGAGGAAGGCAGCAGTGAGCTCTGCTTTGAGGAATCCCTGTGAGAAGTAAGTAAGATCACACATAAAAAGCAATGGAAGGCTGGGCGCTCCCAGTCTGATGAGTGCTAGCTATCGCACTATAGTTAGGATGGCATCATGACCTTTATGTTGGTTAGATCCGGGTGGACGTTGGCACAGTGGGCTTCCATTGTGGGGGGATTTGTAGTCTTGGACCTTCCTTCATTCATTTCCCTTTCCTCCTGCCCACTGAGATTTTCTGTGCCCTTTAGTACTTCTCTGTTGGTTCTTGTTTCAAGCACATGATCCTTACTCCTGGATCCTTACTCCTGAGTTTTCCTAATTTCTTCCTTGAATTCTGTATTTTAATTAGGGAGGAAGAGTGTGTTCTTGTTTAGACATGTTCTTCTCTTCATGACTGTTAGGTTATATTCACATTACAGGCACTGAGGATTACCATTTCCCAGGTAATGAGTTGTTATTCCCTAACGGATATGTTTGGATGAGTTATTCCATGTTGTCAAATATTAATTTGAACAAAATTAAGCAAACCAATGACAATAATATTGGGGCTCAAAGACAAGACAGAGAACAATCCCACCTATTTGCCACACTGGAAAATGTCATCTACCCAAGAAAAGCTGAGACTGTGGGCACCAGGCCTGCAAAACAATCCAGCAATACAAGCATTTGTAACCCAGTTGCCATGAACCCAGCAGGTCCCTTTTTTTTTTTTTTTTCATTTCACATCCTGTTTTTATTGGTTTTATTGTGTTTTGTTTTTGGCTTGTTTTTGCTATGCCTGATGGAATGGTCAACTATTCTGAAAGTAACAAGATATGATATAGTAGCTATTGTTTTCATAGTATCTCTCTCTGAAGTTCTATGCCAGTTCTACTGCTTTGTTTTTTTGTTCTGTTATCTTTTGTTGCATTTCCCTATCTTTGAAATAAAATTTTTAAAAAATATTAATTTGACTCTGTTTTAGTGTAAGAGCACTATTTAACATTTCTTTTTAGCACTGAAAACTTTAGAAGGATACCATACAGAACTAACAAATATCCTCTCCTATTTTTCTCCAAGGCTACTGACAACTTCCATTTATGAGACTGTTACAAAACCATCATGGTTGCCTATCATAAGGACACATGGTCATGTTGTAGCACTTACTGTGTTCTACAGCAAATCATAATGGATACACACAGAAATGGTGTATGTGAGTATGTGCATGTGTGTTTGCATGCGTGTTCAGGGGTAGTATTACTCATACTTTTGCAGCAAGGATTCAAGAATTTGACAAATGATGTGATGCTCTAAAATTGTGCAGGTAGTATATGAAAGATTGACTCACCTTCCAGGAATAAACATGACTGGTGGTCGAAGGACTGACATGAACTTCAGAGCCTTTGGAACTGCTTTGCTGTTTAAAGAAAGATTATTTCACTACACCAGATTTTTTGTATCTATTTTTTAAACTCTGATGAGGTTCAAATATGTACTGAATGAAATAAAATTGCCAATAAAAAGCATTTATCTTATTTTTGTTCACATTTTTTGGGAAAGTGTTTGATAGGAATAAAATCCCTATATTAGACATTCTGACATTTATACTCCTGAATCAACTCAGTTTTTAAAAATATTGTGAAAATGTCTATTTCTGTTTGCAAATAACCTGTAGTAAGTAAAGACATTCCAATACTTTTTCATGAATTACGGTTTTTGAAACCAACTCTATGAAATAGAGAAGCTTACCAGTTTTCTGGAGAAAAAAAGAATAATCAAGGTAGAAAAATGACTTTAAAATCATAAAATCATACATGGGAGACTGCATGCATTCTGTTAGAGAAGCGCCCTCCTTCTCTGCCTTACAAAAAATTCTCGTATTTTCAGGCAGAGAAAAAAATGGAGAAAAGGATGTTAACATGGATAAAGTGCTAAATCTACCATTAATTCTGTCTGTGTCCAAGGAAGAATCACTTACCTCCTCTGTAGATAAATAAACATCAGCTTGCTTGTCTTACATAACCCACTGATTATGTCTGTACACACAAATGATAAAGTCTGCAGAATGCCTCATGGTGATGACACAGGCCTGTAATGCCAGAACTCTGAGCCCTGCCTGAGCAGTTAAATGCCTCAGCAAAACCTTGTATCAAAATAAAAAATAAAAACGATTAAGGATGTAGCTCTATGTGCAGGCTCTGGATTCAATACCCAGCAATGCAAAAACAAGTTGGGAGGTTATCATTTCAAACTTCATGTATTTTTTTATATCAAGTATTTTCCTTGATCATGGTTGCAGGCCCCTGAGAAAGTCTTAGGACAGAAGAAGGCCTTTTAGTGCTCACAATGATCATCACACAATGGACTAAGTTATTTCCGTGGGGCCTGGTGCACATGGCCGAAATGGTTTGGTGTTGAGTCACAGTAAGACTACAGAGGTCTGTACATGGGGACCCGGGGGTAACTACACAGGCTTGAGGACCTCTGGCTCTTTCCCCTGAGACTATCTATAACTCATCATCTGCTTTCCCAGGGTGCAAGCAATTAAAATGCCTGTAGAGACCAAGTTGGCTATCATATTTATAAAGTTAAATTTACTCTTAGTGATAAATAAAAATGCAAATGTTTTGCATATCAGTTATTTTTCATGAGATGTGTCCACTCGGGTTTACATTGCATATGGTTCAAATCAGATGAAATATGTCTATCTCCCAAACATTTAGCATTTCTTTATGATGTAAATGATACATAGCCATTAATCCCCCTCAATATACCCCTCCTTATCTCAAACACACTTATGCCATCTTTGCTGCCACTTTCTGACATGGTTTTGGAGCTCATTTTAAATGTCTTTTTTGTTTGTTCGTTTGTTTGTTTAAGACAAGCTCTCACTAGATAGTTCAGGTTGGCCTTGAACTCACTGCGTAACCCAGGCTGGCCTCAAACTCACAGGAATATTCCTGCCTTGGCCTCTCGAGTGCTGGTATTACAGGCTCGCACCACCGCACAGAGCCTCTGTAACGTCTTCTGGCTGCCTCGATATTCAGAATCACTTCACAATCTTACCTTTCATGGTCATGTCAACTTTGGGGATGAGACAGAAGCCATCTGCTGTGAGTTCCAGTAAATAAGGTGGATGAGGACATAACAGGGTGGGTTTTTTTTTTAATTGAAAAGAGAAAAAAAAGAAAAATGATGACACAAAATTTCAAAACAAGATAATAGGGGAGTAACATAATAATGCTTGATATATTGTGTATTGTTATTTTCAAAGTACTTCCTGAGATTACAAGCTGCAGGCATGAAAAATGGATTAATCAGTATAAGTACTAACTTTTCTTTTCAATGAGCTAATACAAATTAGTGGTATAACTACCTTAGATCATATACATAATATACATAATATATATATTATATATATATATATACATATATATATATTCCTTTTCCCTTCCTTCTTTTCTCCATTCCCCCATACCAGTCTTTCCTTTCTTTTGAACAGTTTCTTCCTATTTCACAATAACTATTTTACATTTTGGATCTTATTTACTCTTTTAGCTTCTTACATTAGGGAGAAAATACAATATTTGCACACGAGAGTCTGATTTATTTCACTTATGAGTATGGTCTCAAATTGTATCCATTCACCTATGAAAGTCTTGGGTTTATGCTTCTTTAAGGCTGAGTAGTGCTTATTATATAAAAATATCACAAATTCTATCCAATCCTCAGTTGACGGGCATTTGGGTTGTTTCCATGATTCAGCTATTATAAATTGTGCTGCCATACAAATGAGTGCACATATATCACGGGGGTATGATGATTTTAATTCTTCTGAGAAAATACCCCGAAGGTGAATAGCTGAGTCAAAGAGGGCTTATAAGTCTAGTTTTTTTTAGGAATCTCCACACTGACTTCCAAAATAGTAGTACCAGTCTCTACTCCCATCAACAGTCGAGGAAGGTTCATTTTTTCCCACAGCCCTGTCAGCATTTGCTATTGGCTGATTTCTTGATGATGGAATCTCAGTGTTCTTTTAATTTGCATCTCATGAATTACCAATGATGTAGAAGTATTTTTCATACATTTATTTGCCATTTGTATTTCTTCAATTGAGAAGTGTGTGATCATCTCAGATGCTCATTTTTGGATTGGGTCTTTGAATTTGTGGGGCCTGATTTTTCAATACTTTATATGTTCTAGATATAAGTCCTTTATCTGAGTGACAACTGGCTAGGATTTTTTCCAACTCTGTGAGTTGTCTTTCCATTTCTACTGGAAATTTTTTTTTTGATGTGAAAAGCTTTTCAATAAGATGAGATCCTAGTAGTTAATTTTATGAAGAGTTTCCCGTGCAGCCTGGGTTTTGTTTACGAACTCTCTGCCTACACCTATGTCTTCAAGACTTCTACCAACATTCCCTTCCAGTAGATTTAGTGTTTCTGTTTTGACATTTAGATCTTTGATACATGTTGACTTTAGTTTGTTGCATGGTGATAGACATGGGTCGTTTTAATTCTTCAGCATGGAAAGAGCCAGTTTTTCCAGCAACATTTGTGAAAGAGGCTGTTTTTCTTCCAGTGAACATGTTCATCACCTTTGTCAAAGATAAGGTAGATGAGCTTTTCGTAGTTGTGTCTGTGTCTTTTAATCTGTTCTATTGATCCTCAGGTCTCTTATTTCACCAGTGCCATGCCAATTTTATCACAGTAGCTTTGTAATATAATTTCAAGTCAGGGATTTTGATGCTTCCTGCCTTGCCTTTGTTGCCCAGAATTGTTTTTGCTATTCTAAGTCTCTTTTGCTTCCAAATGAATTTCAGGAAAGTTTTCTCTAGTTCTGTATGGTATGGTTATGGTATTTTGATTGGGATTGCATTAAATTAGTATAGCAATTTTGGGAGTGTGCCCATTTTCACTATTTTGTTTCTTCCTATTCATGAGCAAGGAATATCTTTCAATTTTCTGATATCTTCTTCAATCTCCTTTTTCAAAAGAGTGTAATGTTCAATGCATAGATTTTTTACTTCCTTTGTTAGATCAGTTCCTGAGTATTGCATTTTTTTGGATGCTATTGTGAAAGGTGCAGTTTCATTAATTTCTCTCTCAGTGAGTTTGTTGTTTGTGTATAGGAATGCTATTAATTTTTGAGTGTTGGCTTGTACCCAGTTGTGTGACTGAATTTGGTTATTAACTTTAGAAGTCTTTTGGTGGAGTTTTTGGGGTCTTCTGTGTAGACTATCACATCATCTATGAATAATGGTATTTTAAATTTTTTCTTCTTTATTCTTATTCCTTTTATTTCTCTCCCTTATCTAATTGCTCTGGCTAATGTGTCCAGAACTTTATTGAGTAGGCATTGAGACACTGGACAGCCTTGTGCTGGTAAAGATTTCAGAGTGAAAGATTACAGACATTGTCTATTTAGTATGATATTCGCTGTTGGTTTGTCATAGATGTCTTTTATCAGACTCAAGTAAAGACCATTTGTTCCAATTTTCTGTAGGGTTTTTATCATGAGCAACTGTTGGACTTTGTCAAAATCTTTTTCTGCATCTATTGAGATGATCATGTGATTTTTGTCTTTGGCTCTGTTGATATGGTATACTGTTTATTGATTTTCATATGTTGATCTATGTCTGCAATCCTAGGATGTATTCCACTTGGTCATGGTGTATAACCTTGATGGCTTTCTGCATTCTCTTTGCTAATATTTTTTGAGGATCTTTGCATCTATGTTCATTAGGAAGACTGACCTGTAGTTCTCTTTTTTGATTGGATCTTTCTCTGGTTTTGGTATCTGGGTAATACTGGCCTCCGGGAATGAGTTAGTGACTATTGCTTCCTTTGCAATTTCATTAAAAAGTTTGAAGAGTATTGGTATTAAATCATCTCTAACTTTCTTGTAGAATTAGGAGTTAGCCCATTGGAGCCTGGAATTTACATTCTTGGTAAGTTTTTAATTACATGTTCAACCTCATTTACTGATATTGGGATATTCAGAATTTTTATATCTTCTTGATTCATTTTTGGTAATCATAGATTTCTAGGATTCTCTATGTTTGTCCTGCACTTTCCATTCTGTGAAAGTAAAGATTTTCGAAGTAAGTATTAATGATCTTGTGAATTTCACAGGATCTATAATGATTTCACCATTTTGATTCCTCAATGCATAAATTTGAGTCCTTTCTCTTTTTTTGATATGATTGGCTAAGGGTTTATCAATTGTATATATTCTTTCAAAGGACCAGCTCTTCTATTCATTAGTTCTTTAGTCTTGATTGCATTAATTCTTTCAAAGGACCAACTCTTCTATTCATTAATTCTTTAGTCTTGATTGCATTAATTTCTGCTCTGATCTTTATAACTTCCTCCCTTGTACGTGCTTTGGGTTTGTCTTGCTCTTTCATGGAAGCTTGGAGTGCATCATTAGGTCATTTATTTGTGCTCATTTTGTTTTCCTGATGTGAAAATTCACTGCTATAAAGTTCTATCTTAGGGCTGCTTTCATTGCATCCTACAGGTTCCAGTATGTTGTATCTGCATTTTTGTTTAATTGCAGATATCACTTAATTTCCTCTTTAATTTCATCTGTAACACATTGGTTGTTCAAGAGTGTTATTTAATTTCCATGTGTTTATGGAGTTACTGCAGATTTTTTGGTAATTAATTTCCAATTTCATTGCACTGTGGTCAGATAATGTGCATGGGATAATTTCACTTCCTTTGCATTTATTTAAGCATGTTTTGTGGGCTAGTATATGGTCTATTTTAGAGAACGTCCCATGTGCAGCTGAGAAGAATATATATTCCAATATTTCTCCGTGGACCATTCTGTAAACATCTACTAGGTACATTTGTTCACCAGTTTAGTTCAGTTCTGATATTTCTTTGCTGATTTTTTTGTCTAATTGATCAATCCATTTGTAAAAATGGCGATTATGATTCCACTGTTACAACGGTGTTGTTGCTTATTTGATTTTTCATGTCTGTTAATATTTGTCTTTCATAGTTGGATGCTCCCATATTTGGTGCATTCGTATTTATGATTGTTGGCTCTTTCTCTTGAAGGTTTACCTAACATGTGTGTGGTGACCTTCTTTATCTCTTTTGATAATTCTTGATTTGAAGTTCATACTGTTTGCCCATCATGTTGTTATGTGACACAAATTATCCTAAACATTTTAAAACAATCTGGGACATTGAAACAGCCATGATAAGATAACTAAAGACACTCATAAAAGAGAACATCCCATTACTTCAAGAATCTTTATTCTTATAAGATAGAAAACACAGAAGAAATGATTCCTAGATATATATAAATTACCAATGCTTATTCAAGAAGGTATAAATACTCTAAATAACCCCATATCAGTCAGTGAAATTGAAGATGTGGTTAAAATCTTACCAACAAAGAAACGCTCAGTCCTAATGGACTAACTGCTGAATTTTACAAGAAATTTATAAAAAAAATCGAGTGCCATTTCCCCTGACACTCTTTAATGAAATTGAAAGAGAAGCAATACTCCCAAATTCATGCCTGAAAGCAAGTCATACCCTCATACCAAAAGAGAAAGTCTCAACCAGAAAAGAGAACTACAGGCCAATCTCCCTAATTAACATAGATGCAAAAATCTTCAATAATATACTAGTAACAGAATGCAGAAAACTATCAGCATAGCCAAGCAGGATTCAGCCTAGAGATGCAGATTCAACATATGTAAATCAATAAACATAACACATCATATTAACAGAGCCAAAGGAAAAAAATCACATGATCAATTCAGTACATCAGAAAATTTATTTGACAAACTCCAGCACCCATTCGTAATAAACACCCTACAGAAAATCGGAATACATGGTTTTTACCTGAATCTGAAAAAAAAGGCACCAACAGCCAACTTCATACTAAATGAGCAAAAACTAAAAGGTTTCACTCTAAAATCAGGAAGAAGAAAAGGATGTACAGTATCACCACTCATTCAATATAGTTCTGGAAATATCAGCTAAAGCAATTAGACAAGAGAAAGAAAAGGAATAAAGATGGAAAAAGAAGAAGATAAATTATCATTATTTGCTAATGACATGACATGCAACCAAGAAGGCCCCAAAAACTCCATTAAAAGATTACTAAACTTAATAAGCAAATGCAACAGCATAGCTGAATACAAAGTCAACACTCAAAAATCAATAGCATCCCTGTACACAAACAACAAACTCACTGAGAGAAGAATTAGGAAAACACCTTTCATAATTGTGTTAAAACCATAAATATTAATCAATTTAACAAAGGAAGTAAAAGAACTTTACAGTGCTGTGAAAAGGAGACAAACGGGGATATCAGAGAATTGAAAGATGTCCCTTGCTCATGGAATGGAAGAACCAACACAGTGAAAATGTCCATACTCCCCAAATTGTTATACAGGTTTAATGTAAACCTAATCAAAATAGCATTAACATATCTCACAAAGCTAGAGAAAAAAACTCCTAAAGTATATTTGTTACCAGAAGAGACCTAGAATAATAAAAACACTTCTGGGCAACAAAGGCAAGGCAGGAAGCATCACAATACCTGACTTGAAATTATGCTACAAAACTACTGTGATAAAAACAGCATGATACAGGCAAAAAATAAATAAATATATAAAACAGACCTGAGGAACAATGGAACAGATTAGAAGACGCCGAAACAACTCCTGACATACTCCGCCCTCTTATCTGCGACAAAGGGGCCAAACACCTTCACTAAGAAATACATATCCTCTTTAATATATAGTGCTGGGAAAACTGGCTTTGCAAAAGACTGAAACTAGAATGTTGTCTCAAATGCACTAAACTAAAATCAAAATAGATCAAAGATCTAAATACTAAAATACAAACACTAAATCTGCTGGAAGGTAGAGTAGGCAGAATTCTTAAAGACAGAGGTACAGGCAAAGACTTTATGAACAAAACCCCAGATAACACAAGTAATACTAGAAAAAAATAAAAGAGTTGGGGTCACATGTTATTAAATAGCCTTTACACAGCAAAGAAATCACCAACCAAGTGGTGACACAAGCTGGAGTGGGAAAACTTTTTTTCAACTGTTCCTCAAAGTTCTAATACCTTGAATATATAAAGGAGTCAAAAAAATCAGGCTTCCCAAATAACAAGACCCAATCCAAAAATGGGCATCTGAAGTGAATAGACAGTTCTCAGATGAAGTACAGACAGCAAATAAATATATGAAAAAATATTCAACAGCACTGATCATTCAAGAGATGCAAATTAAAACAACACTGAGATTCCATCTTGCCCCGGAAAGAATGGCTGTTATCAAGGAATCAGCCAATAACTAACGCTGGAGGGCCTATGGGGAAAAAGGAAGCCTTCTCCATTGTTGATGGCAGTGCAGAACTAGATAGTTCATTTGAGTCAGCTATAACCCTTCTTGTTTCCCAAAAGAATTAAAGCCATCATGCCATGGCAATATATTCACATCCATGTTTGGGCAACACAGTTGGTAATATCTAAATCTTGGGAAAAGCGCAAATGTCCATCAACTAATCAATAGATGAACACATGTTTTTTTTTTTAATACAATAGAGTACTACTCCACTATAAAGGTTAAAGCTGAGACATTTCCAAGTACTTGGATGCACTTTCAGACTGTACTCTTAAGTGAAATAAATCAAACACACATATGTGAATACTGCATTATTTCTCTAGCATGAGAAACCAAAAGTCTGAAGAAGCACAAAAGTATATACTAGGTATTATCAAATAGGCCGAAAATACTCAAGGGAGTATTTTCTACCCTAGGGAGGAAGGAGGGGGAAAAGAATGGAAGGAAAAGAAAAATTAGAAAAGGAGTAAAAATAGAAATAACACTTTTTTAAGCAAGGAGGGGAAGAGGAGTTGCAAGGAAGTTAGGGGGAAAAAAACAAGAAGAATTAAGATGTATCATGTACAGGCACAAATTCCCTGTTATGAATTTGATCATTATGTGTATCTAGAATGCACCAGTGCACTTAAGTAATAAAAAAAATTAGGAAAGGGCAAGAGCAATGGGATATTTGTTCAAAGTGAGGGAGTGCTATGAGGGTAGCATTTGAGAATTAATTGCAGCATCTTTTGCTGTAATTTTTAAAAATCCAAACACATGCTGCACTGTTCGGTCAGCAGTTGTGTTTCCTTCCCTCTCTTACTGCACTGCTGGGAAACACGGGCGGCGTTGACTCTAGAACGCGGGCCCGTGCTGTACCTCGACTTAACGTGGTGGGGTCAGTTCCGAAGCACCCAGGGCGCTTGTGATACCGTCTCACTTCCTTGCGTCCTCCAGTGAGGAAATAGCGGTGGGTTTTCTTTTGTACTCAGGGCAGCTGCGTCACATAAGGTGGCTGAACGGCCTCATCATGGTCCTCACTGAGATGCTAACTGGTTTAAAGCGATGTGTATGAGCGCCAAGTTGACAAAGGGTGGGAACAGTGAGGAGGAATTTTTGTGTGAACTGGGTAATGTTAGCACTTAAACCACTGCAGGTTGTACTGAGAAGACTGTCTGCAATTAAGAGGATGAGTTCCATCCAACCAGTCGAAGGCCTGAAGAGAACACAAACCCTGGCCGGCCTTTCCGAGGAGAGAGAACCCTTTGACCTGTTATGTTGAGCCGTCAGCACCTGGGCTTCTCCGCCTGTGTCCTTCTGCCTGGAGTTGCACAGTCAGCGCCCGTGCGTCTTTGTCTGCTGCCCACAGTGCAGATGCTGACTTGCCATCCTTTACAATCCCGTGAGTCACTTCTCAGTAATAAATCTCACTCTGGCTCTTGCTGTCTTTACATATGTATATACAACACACACACACACACACACACACACACACACACACACACATCTTACTAGCTTTGTTTCTGTGGAGAGCCCTGACTAATGCAACTGTTAAGAAGATTAACTCATATGTGAAATGAGAATCAAAAGGTGCACAGCACTAATGAACACTCAACCGAACATAAAGCAGTAACAGAAAATCTGAGAACACAATGCATAAGAAGTATAAAAGTGGCATAAGCACCTGCCTGGTAGGTGCAAGGCTGTGAGTTTGATCCCTGGTATAAAAAAAAATCCAAAATTATTTTTTAAAAAAAGAAGTATAGAGAAATGGTAAATAGCAAGAAGAAAGTCCTTCATTGTCATAGTTGCTTCACGGTAAGTAAGTAAAACTCTCCAACAAGTTTACTAAATGGAAGAATGGATAATGAATCAACATTAAACTATGTACTCTCTGCAAAAAACCTACTCATATTCAGAGACACAAACAGTGAGAAAGTACAGGAACGTCTGCCTGCACGCTACAGGTAACTGGAAGGGATTCTTGTTAAACAAAATAAACTGATTCAAACACTGTTCGAAGAGAAAAATGAAAACATTATATATTGATAAAGAACCAATTAATTTAAAGAATGTAATGAAAACATGGTTACCTAACAACAGACGTCAAAACATATGGAAAAGATGGTGACAAAACTGGAGAAACAGCTCTACAGCAATGGATGAAGACTTCAATACCTCACTTGCAATAATGATTATAGTGGCTCCATAGAAGGGTAGTGACTGGCTTTATAGGAATCAGGATAATTATAGCAGAGTATTATGAATAACTGTTAAAAACAGAGGTTATGAACAGTACCGGAATCTAACATGGTTTAATACACATATATGGAAGACTCTGTCCAAGAACTGAGGAATTCACAATTGCATATGAAATATTTCTAGCATGAACCATGTATGATGCCACAGATCTAATTTCAATAAACCTAAAATGGTTGAAGTCATATAAAACGTCTTCACCACCCACAATACAATTGAACGAGAAATCCCTAACAAGGAAATCCGAATATTCACACATACCTAACACAGTCATATAATGAATGGGTTAAAATGCATAAAAAAAGAAAGTGTACAACTTGAGACAATTACTAGCTTCAAATGAAAACACACCTTAAGCCATACCACCCTGAATGCACCTGATCTCATCTGACCTCAAATGAAAACACAACAAACTAAATATTGTAGTAGATAGTAAGTGTCATGTTTATAGAAATTTATAACTGCATACATCTATATTCAAAAATAAGAGTAATCTCAAGAGAAAAAAACCTAACTTTAAAATTTAAGGAAATAATATTACCAAAGGGTAAACAAACTAAAAGCAGCAGAAGTAACAAAAAAGTGCACTAGAGAATGAACAGGAGAGAATATTCCTTAAGGATAAGTCAATCACAAAACCACATTTATGTGACAGTATCAGTGTAGATGAGAGAAATTTGCAGGCTATGACAAAAGAGAAAACTAACTTATCAAAACCATAATAAACCTAGGACTACCCTACTGACCTTAAAGAAATAAGTATGATTATAGCTGAATATTATGAATAACTACACACCGACATGTTGGCTAGCACAGAGAAAGTACGAAGTTCTGAAAATACACACTACCAAAACTGACCCCAGAGAAAGAGAAAAATTGAATGTACTTACAAGTGTACAAATGGAATTATTAGTAAATAACTTCCCAAAAAAGAAAATCCCAGGAATAGATGACTTCCCTTGTGATTTCTCCTAAGAAAATACCTATAAAGTAGTAATATAAGTTTATGACAGAAAAGAAACCAGGTGAGCGAACTTTTGGTTTCCTATAGTTCTGTAACAATTCCCGCATATTTAAAGGCTTATAACAACGTCTGCTGATTCGTTCGCGGTTACAGAAAGCGGAAGTCTGAACTCCGTCTTCGAGTGGGAATCAGCGGGCTGTCCTCAGAGGCGTGGTCTCTCCACAGGCTTAGGAGACCCTCCACACGCTGTCTCTCCTCTCCTACAGTGGCTGCTGGTGTTCTACGATGTGTGGCCACAGCACACCAATGTTGCTTTTTGTCGTCACTTTGGTTAAACCATTCTGGCTTCCTTTTATGAGGAGACTTGGGATCATATTTGGATCACACAGAGAATAGCTTCTAATTCTTAAAATTCTTAACCTAACCACACCTGCATAGCTTTTCTGGGCCACAGAGTGACACTGGAACGTTTTAGAAATTAACATATGATTATTTTTTTCAGCCATTACTGAACCTGTAAGAATGTAATATATCAACAAACTATTCACAAGCTTTGAAAATCTTCCATGAAGTAATCATTAAATAGTCATTTGCACTTCCAAGAGGAGGAATACCATCATCGATCAGAAGTAAATATTCATGTCACACTGGCTCTACACAGGGACCAGGGTGACCATCCTAGTACCTGCACACTCAGCATGCTGATGCCTCTTTGGGCCTGAGATGACGGGTTACCCAAAAAGACACTTTCAGGTGCTTGAGTGAGGTGTAGTATTGAGCTCCCAGAATAACAAAATTAAATGTATGTATCCAGTGCTTAGCACCAGATTACTGAGTGTATTTTATGTTCATGGCTGATAAATATTGTTGTGTGTATTCCACATGGGTATCTAGAATCTTTTTAGTTTATTGTATGCGTGCATAAGATAATTTTAAATTGCAATGCATAATTTAAAAATATAATTATAGTATTTCATTTTAATATAACTAGATGTGAAACTTTAAAATGATCTCTAATTTTTATGTCTTACAGAATTGTATTTATTTGACATGCTATCGGGGACCTGACATAGATCCCAATCTCCCAAATGAGTGTATGGTGACAGTTTAAATAAATGAGAGAAGTGGTATGATTTTAGGGCTCCAGGAGAATCAAAGCCCTCTGCAGAGTTCTTGACTCTGAGGCAACGATGAGGGCTAAGACAAAGAGCCTCTCTGGGCCACCCATATTTATTGCCATTACAGGGAGAGGGGATATGGAGGAAAGCATGCAAAATGAGCAGGACCTTGGGAGTCACTTCAATGACTTCTCCAAGTAGTAAATTGTGCCAATTAAGGAGAACTGTCTTATCTCCATGATGACATTTATGGTAGGAATGAGACTGTAGGAGTGAGATGTCTGCAACTGCAGTCTCTATCTACTTAATTGCATCTGAGCCAAGTGTCTTCGGCAGTGGCCTTATCTTGCCCTTCGAGGTATCTCTGGCCTCACCAGTCACTACAGGTCTCAGCCAGGACCAGTGATTCACAGAGGTTCACGTACTATGAACCAGCTCCCATTGCCAGGCAAAGGGTGTCTAGGATAGGCTCACAGATAAACATAGAAAGCCAGTTGATTAATTTTAAATCCTGCTCAGAGTCACTGTGTATTGGTCTCCAACAATATGCTATTTCTTTTCTATGGAAAACATAAAATCTTGTAACGAGATAATAGGAGAATAATAAAAGTTAATACATTACATACAGTTATTTTCAAAGTAGTTACTCAGAGTTTGAGACACAGGCATAAAAATTCTCCAAATGATATTAGTACAAACTTTTCTTTTCAATGAACTAAGAGAAATTAGTAGTATAATTAACTTGTATTTTTTTCCTTTCCCTTCATTCCATTCTGCCTTCCCCCACCCTAGTTCTTCTTTCCTTTTGAACAATTTCTTCCCATTTCACAATATGTATTACACATTTTGGACCTTATCTACTCTTTCAGTTTCTCACACCAGGGAGATAATATGATGTTTACACATGTGGGTCGGATTTATTTTATTTATGAGTATTGCCTTGAATTGCATCCTTTTACCTGTAAATGTATCATAGATGCTATTTCTTATCCAATGAGATGTCTTTTTTTTCTGAGCTTAATTAAGGATTTTATTTTAGGAACCCACTGATATCCACACTCCTATAAAAAAAGGGGAAATCTAACAATTATTTCATTTTCCTCTCAGAGCAAAGAGAGTCATCAGATCTCTACACAGGCTGCCAGCCCCAAACTGTGAAGACATAAGAAATCTAGAACATCCCACCTAAAAAAGAAAATTCAGTCAACAGGCAAATGGCAATGAGTTCATTCCACTATGTTTATGATCATCAACAAACATTTCCATTAATTATTCTAGTTGTATACCTAAATAACCTTGCACATCTCATGAATATGTTTAGTAATAATGTTAATTGTAACAATAATTAGCTAGCACTCTCTATTTGGGTTCTGGGCACTAGCAAAATTTTTTCTGGACTAATAATATTTAGAGAAAAGTAGGGAGCAAAATTTCCCAGGAGATAAATGCTTCCAGGTTAAAATAACGAGATGATAAGAAATGATCAGCTCCAGGAGAAAATTTTCAGAAAATACTTTTGTCTGAAAGTGAGGCATTTGAGACCTAAGGGTAAATGCAGAAAAAAAAAATTGAGCAAAGTAAAAAATTAGCTGTGTGCCTGGAAATGCACTGCATGTTTATTTAGAAGATTTGTCTCATGCCAGACTTGCTGTCAACATCAGGAGTTCAAATCCGACAAGGTAGTATGAATGAATTCAAGGCTTAATTCTTCATTCGTTTAACAAATCCTCATAAGGAGATACAGTAAAAAGCAAGATCCATTTAGATACAGACAATCAAGCCATGAAGAAAGTGGGGTGTCTGTGTTCATGGAGTTTCTATTCCAGTTGGGAGATGTAAATGAGAAATAGATTAAGCAGTGATGTAGGAGGTAAGGGTTGGCAAGCACTGTGAAGAATCACATGGCTGACGGGACAGTTTATGCAGTGCATGGAGACATCATTTTACAAAGGTGGTCAGGTAGGGATTCTATGACAAGATAGCATTTCTTTAAAGACCTGAATGGAGGGAGAACGTTTCCCACAGGGAACAGCAAGTGCAAAGCCCCTGAGGCATGAGTTTGCTTGGAGGTGTGAAGAAGTACAAGACAGTCACTGAAGACAGAGCGAGGCCAAAGCCTGAGAAAGTGACAGCGGAGGGCTTAACTCAAGGAGAGCACAAAATGAGTGATCAGCATTAGGTGTTTCAAAGACTCCGCAGAAAATGCATCAGGCATCTCTTGGTGTAATTTTTAAAGTCTGAACATGATAGGAATATATACACCGATTAAAAATGCTTTCACTTTCCCTGCATTTTCTCAGGCTGTTTCGTCTGTTTGGAAATTAAAACACAAACATGTACTGGTGGCCGAAAAGGACAGTTAAATAGAAATATTAATTCAGAGGAGATGCCAGGTTTCTATGTCTGTGTAGAAACATGTCAAAGAAAAGCACATAGTTTTATTTAATAATATATCATGTTGTTTCTCAAACTGAGACTCTTAGAATAGCAGTGAAAGTTATGAAAATATTAGATATCCATTTTCGTTCTAAAAATACACCGATTAAGTATTAAATTGCATGCTTCGACCTGTGCGGTCCGTGTTAGCCCACTGATAGAATAATCCACGGGCTGCGCACCCACCAGGACCAGGAGCGTCACCGCAGGCACGGGGTCCTGCAACCGCAGAGGTGAGTGGGGCCAGGCTGTGCGCTCCGCCTGGAGAACCAGGGGCTGTGATGCGTGCACAGCCGAGCTCGCAGGAGTGGAAAACGCAGGGGAGGTTCCCGCAGTGTAAGTCTGGAGACCAAGGGCCCCAGGGCCAGAAGCCCTGAGGTTCACACGTGAAAGAAGGCGGATGCTGGGGCGGGTCATCCTGATGGCAGCTTGATCGGCTGACGGATGCCTGGGAGATTAGGAAAGCGCACGCCTGGGTGGGTCACAGCGGTGCAGCCTTGGGAAATATACTTGGCCCCTTCCTCTCTCGCCCTTTCCCCGTCTCTTTGTGCTTCCGCAGCCATGAGGTGAGCAGCTCCCCTCCACCGGGCCCTTGCACCTGATCTGTCTGCTTTGGAGCAAATCGATCATGCGCTGAGATCTCGGGACCCAGGAGCCAAAAGCAACCGTTTCCTCCTTCGTGTGTCAGGCATAGGTAACTAACACAGATGCCTCAGAGAAAAACAGAGATAGAGACAGAGCAGAGGAGAGAGGGAGCGAGACAGAGAGAGACAGAGCACTTGCCTTTCTTCTACCCTTTTATTCTCTTCAGAAAAGCCCTAAATAGTTTGTATGATGGCCTCCTACATTGATGAGGACAGATCTTTGCTAGTCTACTGGTTCAAATACTAGTCTCTTTTGGAAACTTCCTTCCAAATACACATGCAAAAAATATTTTACCAGTAATCTGGGCATCCCCTAATCCAGTCAAATTGAACACAGCCAACACAAACTGCTTGCCACATCCCTACGCACATGTCCTCCAGTGATACCTGCTTGTACTTCTGTTCCTGGGCTTCTTCATGCACTGCTTTTACACACATTTGCATTGACATGGAAAATGAGCACTAGGATTTTGATAAAGAATTTTGAACGCAGACAAAAAGAAACCACAGACACCTTCACCCCCACATTATATTTCTGTACATAATGCTTCCTTCTTTCCAGGCAGCAGACAACCTTGTCACTTTAAATGCTTACTATCAATGTGGACGTTAAATTTGAGGGAGTGCATGAAGAAAATCTGTGAGGAATGAGGACAGGTGTCCTGGGCTCCCAAAACAGTGAGCTCAGAATTCCACAGATTATTTTGTTTCCAAAACAATTTTTATAAATGCACTCTTGACCTCCTTGTTCCTCAGGCTGTAGACCATGGGGTTCAGCATGGGGATGACCATGGTGTAGAACACAGAGGCGATTTTATCCGTGTCCATGGAGTGACTGGAGCTGGGCTGCAGGTACATGAAGATTGTAGTCCCGTAGAAGATGGAGACGGCGGTGAAGTGGGAGGCACAGGTGGACAGGGCCTTGCGATGTCCTGCACCTGAGCGCATCTTCAGGATGGAGATAAAAATCAGCATGTAGGATATTAAGATAATTAGGAGGGCTGACAAGATAACAAAGCTGGCTACATCAATAAGTACCAGTTCATTAACATGTCTATCAGAACAAGAAAGAGCCATGACTACTGGAACATCACAGAAAAAATGATGGATTGCATTGAACTTGCAGAAAGAGAGACTGAAGGTGTCCCCAGTATAGAAGGAGGTACTCAGAAAAGCACAGACGTAGCAGCCTAGGATGAGACCTGCACACACCCTTGTGGTCATGGTGGTGGGGTAGTGCAGGGGTCTGCATACCGCGGCATAGCGGTCATAGGCCATGGAGGCCAGGAGGTAATTTTCCACAGTAGCAAAGGCTGTAAAAAAGAACATCTGAGCAGCACACGCATTGTAGGAAATGACCTGGTTTCTAATGAGGAGCCCAGCTACAGCCATGGGAGTGACAGCTGAAGAGTAACAGAAGTCCACCAGGGCCAGGTTCCCGAGGAAGAAGTACATGGGGCTGTGCAGACGAGCGTCCAGGAGGATGAGCAGGATCATCCCCAGGTTCCCAAGCACAGTGAC
>RJWM01019218.1:0-39606 GCA_004363535.1 Dasyprocta punctata
TAACAAGATTGAGAGTGATGAGAGAACAGAGATATAAAATAAACAAATCAGTTATTTAATCTTATGCACTATTTCTAAGAATCAATTTATATATTTGGAAATGTAGCCTTCAATTTAGGGCCTAAATTTTTAGTACCTAGCCTGCTAAAGCTATGTGTAATCATGAAGAAATGTAGCACCTTATAAATGCAATCAAACAGCTTGTAGCATCATTTTGTGTCTATTAGCAGTGTTGTTCAAAAACCACATGATAAATATTACCAATCGAAGTCAGAGAAGGAAAGGAATACTATTATGAAGAGCTTAAATTGGTAAAATAACTCTGAGGAACAATTTGGCACTATTAGAGTTTTAAAAAATTTTATACTAGATGCTGAACATCATTAATCATTACGAAAATGCAAATCAAAATCACATTATACCGCCTTGCATTCATTAGAATGGCTGCTACACACACACACACACACACACACATATGTACATATAAGAATGTAAAATGGTAAGAATCTAAAATGGTGCAACACCAATGAAAAACACTGAAATATTTCCTCAAGAAATTAACAGTAGACTTGCAATATGTTCCAATGATTTCACTTGTAGGTGTATCTTAAAGAATTTGAAACAGAGACTCAAAGAGATACTGTACAGAAGTGTTTGTAGCAGTATTACCGGTGGTAGCCAAAAGATAAAAGTAAGTCATGTGTCCCATCAATGGAGAAACAAAATGTTACATATACATCCAACGTAACATTATTTCAGTGAGAAAAAGGAAGGAATTCTACCACATATTGTAACATAGGTGGAAGGTTGAGGTCATAATACCAAGATAAATAATCCATTAACAAAAGGACACAAGCAGTATTATTCCACTTATGCAAGTATCTAGAAAGGAAAATTCATAGAGGCAGAAAGTTGAATGACGGTTGCCCGGGGCTTGGAAAGGAGGAATAGTGAGCAGTTAGTGTTCAGTGGGACCCCGGGTTCAGTTCTGCAAGACGAAGGGTCCTGCAGATGGATGGTAGTGACATGAGCACAAAAACATAAAATTCCCTTCAGATCGAAACTTAAAACTTAACACACTTAAAAATTCACTTGAGATCTTCTACACTTAAAAATGGTTAGGGTGGGAAATCTTCATATGTATTGTGTCATAATCTTTAAAAAATTTCAGTCTATTTCTCTTATGAGATTTATCCTTAGGAAATCACAAAAGCATAAATATCTCCACAAACATATTTTCTTTACTTCATTGTTTATTAATGAAAAAATTAGAAATAACCTAAATACCCACCAATAGAAAATTGGCTGAACATATTGCTATACATTCACATGATACAATCCTATGTACCCATTAAATAAAAGCATTTACATGTATATTTGTTAATGTAGAAAACTAGCATGCGATATTGAGGTTTAGAAACATTTCACAACAACATGGATGATGTGATCTCATTGTCTACAACTAGAAAAATGCACAAAAAAAACATTTCTGTCCTCCTCCCCCGACCTCTACACACACAAAGACCCACAAACACACACAGCTAGAACGATACACACCATAAAGTAAAACTATGAGTAATTTTATTGAATGGTGGGTTATGGGTGATTTTTGCCCTTCTACTATACGGAGTTTTTCCCTAGAAATTATTTGAAATAAACAACACTTATTTGGATATTTATAAAATATAAAGTTATATTCATTTTTAATGGGAAGTCTCATTGACAAAGAAATGAGAATCTTTAAGGTTTAAAAGGTAATCTGAAATAAGTAGGCTAAGAAATACACTGATTATTTTCCAGTGATCCTCTAGATACCAAAAATCCAGAAGCTATGCATTTTATTCAAGTGCTGTCACAGAATTTTCATGCATTTTTCTTCTTCCAGGCAGTAGTCTTCAGAAAATTTTATCTTTAATGCTGGAAAAATGATTACTCTTGTGCCTGGTAATTGACACAGGACCCTAACCCTGGAGGAACTTGGTGTTTAGCAGACTTTCCTCAGCTCCTTGAGAGTCCGTCTTCTTAGAGAACAGTGTTTCACCAATTCTTCCCTTTTCCCATCCAAGTACTGCTCGCACACATGGTCTCCTATAGTGAAAACCTAGCTGACATCTGATTCACCGTTGGCAGCCACCCAACACTATCTGGACAAGAAGGCCTCACTAAAGAGGACTTTAATGTATTTTTCAAATGGTTTTAATCAACTGTGTTCAAGCTGTTGAAATGATCTTAGCAATACCATGCAAAGTAATCTCTCACTTCTTTTCTCTAGTCCTTTGAAAGGCAGCTTCCAGTCTGCATTTAGGTTCATCTTTCAACCCTGGTGCATATGAGACCTACTGAAGTTATCAATCAAACCAATTTAGGAAGTTCTTTTGGGAAAGCACTGCAAGGTACTGAAAATAATGGAGAAATAAATAATACAGAAACAAATGTTTAAGCTCAATTAAATGAAGGGCTACACAATTTAATCCAAAAGTGGAAGTATAGAGAAATGCATACAACCCGTCTCAAATTTCCTACTCTTTGAACCCACCTTCAATGTGTCAAAACCAGTAACAGCAGCAGATTAAGGGAAATTTGATTATAAAAAGAATAGAAATTCCTCCTTAAATTCTATATTCTGCAGAGAATTATTGACTTTATTCAAGTAATAATTTGTTGAGCAAAAAATCATTAGGATATTTTTTAGATGTGCAAAGATAGACAAGAAGCTTAATCTACATTATGATCAAATTGTCCATCTAATAAAGAAATCAAATTTGCATGCCAGCAGCTGGAGAAACAGGAGAAGATTATTGGCTAAGATGATGCCTGCTAATATGACAGCAATAAAGCTTACAGAGGGAAAAAATGATGGAGGAATTCCTAATATCAGTGAGACCTGGAATTTTTTTGTGTGTAGTTTTGTTTTGTTTTGTCTTGGTGTTTTGTTTTGGTTTGGTTTGGTTTGCTTTCAGTACTGGGATCATGCCCATGGCCCTATACATGCTAGCAAGCTTTGTACCACAGCCTGAGGCCTGGGAAAATTTTTTTTTTTGAATAAGATACAGGAGTTTAAAACAAAATAATAGGGAATTAATAATGGCTACCACCTCCCCTTTTGGGACATTTCCTCCCCTTTCACTCTCACAATATCCATTTTAAATTTTAGATTCCACTAACTGGTAACTGATACAGGATCCTAACCCTGGAGGAACTTGGTGTTTAGCAGACTTTCCTTTGGTCTTTTATACTAGGGAGACAACATGATGTTCCCCTATGTGAGTTCAAACCATTTCACCCAAAAGCATGATCACAAGTTGCATCCACTTACCTAGAGGAGCCTCGGGATTATCCTTTATAGCTGAGTAGCTTTCCATTGTAGAAAAATGTCATATTTCTCTTATCTGTTCTGTGGTTGATGGGCAAGCTACCCCTGCTTTTTTCTGGTTTCCTGTAGCATGGAGCATTGTTTTCTCTCCTTTGACTTTCAGTCTATGAATTTCCTTTCCAGTGAATGTGTTTCTTGTATAGCGTATAATGATGGATATTGTTTCTTGATTCACTCAGCCTGTTTCTTTTTATTAGTGAATTGAGGCCATCTACATTAATGGTTATAGCCAACATGCACTGATCAGTCTTTTCCATGCTTTTTTCCTGCCATTGGTTCCCTACTTTTCCCCTCCATTCAATCATCTGCCCCACTCAGTGATCCCACTCTGCTGCTATTCCTGGAATTGTGGTCATTTTTATCTCTCTCTAGAATGTCCTTCAGTAATTTTTTTATGGTTAGTTTGGTGGTCGTGAATTCCTTCAGTTGTTCTTTGTCATGCAAGTGCCCTATTTCTCCATGAATTTTGAAAGATAGTTTTGCAGGTTACATTAATCTGGGTTGGAAGTTGTTTTCTTTCAGGACTTGAAATACTTCACACTTAACCCTTCTTGACTTGATGGTTTGTGTTGAGAAGCCTGTCGTGATTCTGATGGGTTTTCCTTTATAGGTGATCTTTTCTTTTCTGTAACAGTCCTTAATATTCTGCTCTTGGGATGAATTTCTGGGATCTTGATTATTATATGTCTGAGTGCAGATTTATTTTGGTTATGACTAGTTGGAGTTCTATATGCCTTATTTATCTGTACGTCAGGTCCTTTTCATATACATGGGAAATTATCTGCTATTCTGTTAATAGTCTTTTTATGTCATTTGTGTTGACTCCTACTTTTTTGCTGACACCTATCATTATTAAAGTATTTTTCTTTGCATCATCTTGCAGCCATTGAATTGTTATTTCCTGGTTTCTTGTTATTTTTAAGAGATCTTTCCTTTCATGATTGCTAGCTGCCATCCTGTCTTCATGGTCTGAAAGTCTATCTTCAGTTTCTTTTAAGTGGTTTTGCCAACTTTCAATGAAGTTTTTCATTTCCTGGCTATCTCTTTGAGTCTATTTCATGCATTCCAGTTCTTCCCTGTATTGTTTATTCAAGGTTTCCCTCATTCCCCTATACTCCTCTTTTTTTAAATCTATATTTCCTTTAGATATACTCAGCAACTCCTTTATTATGTTTGTCATTTCTTCTTTTACCTGAGATATTATTTCTGATATGATTTCTTTTACATTCTCATGAAGTAGTTTCTCTACTTCAGTTGCCATCATCCCAGAAATTTCAGGTGTGCGACTTCCACTTTCTTCCAGTTCATGTCTCCTAGATTTGTTGTGTTTGGGCTAGAGGTCAGAGATTGCCTTTTGCTCCTTTGTCTTGACATTTTCCTGGGTTCCTCCAGACGAGCAGGTTGTGGGGTCCCAGTGCTTCCAACATTGGCTACCCATCCACAGAGTAGGGGGTTGAGTTAGACAAATGGGTTTCTCCTAACCAAGGTTCCCCAGGAGGCAGTGGGATGCAGGCAGGCTTCTCCAAACATGGCTTCTCCAAGGCATAGCTGTCTGGTTCTCCTGACTCACACTGGCTACCCACATGATTGCCCTGATAGCGTCCTGCATGAGCGTGGGGGCCGGGCTGGCTCAGGGTGAGAATTTTTAAGAGAGGTGTCATGTAATCAAATTCTGTTGTACTGCTGGGTTCCCCATATGTTACTGGCATCATCAGTACGTGCATGTGGCACACAGAGGCCTTATGTTAAAGACGCTCTGAAGAGCGAGGGGAGGGGAGTTCCTTGTGTGAAGCTTTCTAGAAATGACAGAGGGAAGTAACTGCCAGAAGACCCAGAAAAGAAAGCCATGCTATGGGCCAACTTTGGAGTGGATAGAATTCAAATGTTATTTTCCAAGAACCTACCAGAGAAACATCTAGAGAAGAGAAAACATTATAGATCCAGCCCTTTTGTAAGCAGGGACATACGGCTGGCAGTTCTGTGAATCCTAACAGTCTTTACTACTTACACCACACAGTTTGCATCCTTCTGGGTGCATCTTATTAAGATTCTCTACTTAGAGACAATCTTAGCCCAAGGTCATACGGCAAATAACTGGCAGCCCGAGAACCCAAGCCCAGGCAGGACTGTCTCTGCCTCTGAGCCCCGGGCCTCTCCTCCTGTCTACACGCAGCCACCCCAATATTCAGGGACGCCTTTATGCCTGACTTAGACCCCACTTGGAACTTACAGTCTGGTGGCAGAGCCACCATATTCTGAGTGTGAAGCCACCATGCCACCTACCATAGGGAATGAAAATAGCCTAATGTGTCTCACTGGCATCCTGTAACCAAGATGTGAAACTCTTGAGTGGGGGCCATGTCCATTTTCTATCTGTATTTCCACTGTAGCTATCAGCCCCACCAAAAATTAAAAAAAAATAAAAATAAACTGTGCTACAAATGACTTGTTGAATGAAAGATAAGTTCATAAAGGAAAAGTCTGAGCTCACCATTTTAAAAATGAATATCCATGCTTAATCTTCTTTTCTTGATCTGCTCTAGAAAAGGAATTTCACATTGACTATAACTGATAAAGTCCACATTAAAAGAAGCTTTTCCAACTTAAAAATTAATACAAGTAATCCACATTCTTAGAGAAAAATTAGAAATTGAAGATAAGCAAAGAGAAAAATATAAAACAAAGCTACCCTAATCCAAATACCTAGAGATAAACTGTATTAAGGCTTTGACATAAGGCACTCTTTGCTGGGAATAATGCCAACCAAACTGATCTTTCCAAGCATGAAGCATGCGCAGAGAGCTGGACTCACACAGGCACCACCAGCCCCTGCAGCACTGCCCGGTGGGTTTATACTGCGCGTACGTGGGGGTGGACTTCGGAGTCCCCGGAGGAGGCCATCTGTAACAATTGTCGCTAAAACAAAGCTAAAGTAAAAGAGCTAGAACTACAGCTACAACTAAAACTGAAACTAAAACAAACTTTGTAAGCAGAACCGCCTTTGGGGTTTTTTTTGGATTTGCTGTTGTTCTTTGTTTGTTTTCTGCATCGGGTTTGGAAAGTTTTTTGGACTCATTAAACTGATGGGTTTCATGAATAATTTAAAAAAAAAAGTCATTTGAGGTCCCATTTCCACCCCGTAATTACCTTGCTTGCTGCTACTCTAGCACAGAAGTGGTAAAATTAGACTGATTTGAAAATAAGCTGCTTTTATTTGTTCTTTGACCTGGATCCATTACATAAATTATGCTGTAAGAATTTTTCTAATACATCATTGTTTACAATTTAGCAGTTTAATTTTTATATTATGTCCCAGGTTGTTAAGGTTTGTGTCTCGTTGTTCCCCCAAAGTCTCATGTGGTCACAGAGTTTTTCAGAGGTGGCTGAATCTAGAGTGTGTGATTGATTCTTAGTGCAATGCAAGGATTAAGGTTATGAGTTCTACACCCTCCCTGAGGGACAGAAAAAGGTTTATCTTGCTCTCTTGTTGCTTTTACTATCTTTCCTGCCATGAACAACATGCTGCCCTCTGCCCTGTGCCAATCTGCCTTGGAGTCAGCTGATTATGGATTGAAACCTCTACAAACTGTTAGTTAAATAAACCTTTCCTCTCTTAACTTTGAGTGTCTGGCATTTTGCCACAGCAACAGGAAAGGTAACTGAGACAGGATTATATAAAGGGTGGGTAGTTCATAAAGAATGAAGAATTCTCTTGGAAAAATTCTTGAAAGGAGAACTGCTACCCTCAAAAGCTTATCTTTAATGCTTAATAGTTACAGTCAGAAGACCCAACATACAGCCTTCAAGCAATACTAAGGGTATTATAAGTGCATGGCTCCAGATTTTATGGCTATTCCTCTATTTTATTTTATTTTTTCTCATTGGGCTCTATGGCTTCACATTCATCATCAATGGATAACACCAATAAAAATATTTAGAAGATCTCAAGCTAACTTTAAAAAATTATTTTAGAAACATATATATTCTATTTTAATAACTACATTTTATTGTAGTATTGTATCAATACTGCATTCATTTTCTTATTAACAGAATCTACCAAATAATATTATTATCATTTTGTCTACAAACTAGAAAATCAGTTTCAGAGATGGTAAGTGGCCTACTCATTATATAATTCATATAGCTACTCATAGAGCTAAGTTGCAGAACCTTGATTTGAATGTTAGTGTATATTATTTAAAAACTTATTCTCTTAATATCTTCTGGGGATTTATTGTACAGCATGGTAATGGATAGTTAATAGCAATGTATTGCATACTTAACATTGCTAAGAGAATAGATCTTGAATGTTCTCACCACAAAACAATAAGTATGTGAGGTACTGGATATGGTAATTAGCTTGATGTAATTACATCACAATGTACACATTTATCAAAACAAAACAAAAATTTTATTTGTGATTATATCTTAATAAACTTGGCAGGAGTGGAAGGCATTCTCTTAACCGCATTTCACAAGGAACTTGGAAAAAAAATGTCTTTGAATGAAAAGAATGGGAATTTGAAATTTTCCATGCTCTAAATTTTTAGCAGGTGCTAAACTGTGCTCCCCAGTCACAAGGACTCCCCACACCAGAGATCGTCAAACAGCAATCTAAAGGGGAGAGGCTCAGTTGAGGACTTGTAGCCTGAACCAACTGCTTCCACCAAAGGCAAGCAGGACATCCCACTGGGTGGCAAGAATTCTCTGACAACTGGGAACACCAGAGCAGTCTCTGAACTCTCCAAGGAGAACATGGTGACTTTTGGAAAATGAATGAATTTTTCTACCAAACTGCTAAAATATTTGTAAATTCTAGTTTGCCCCTTCAAGTGTCTATATTCCAACCAGGGTACATAGCTACAAAAAAAGCAACATTTGTCTGGCTACACTGGAATCTATTTTTTAAAAGAATATTTTATTCAGCCATACAATTGGTAATCAGTAATAGTCTGATGGCCTTTAAAGATTCAATTTCAGTGACAGTTTCATCACCTGATTGAGATAAATGAAGCTTCATTCTGCAACATTTCCTATAAAGTGGCTTAAGGCATAAATATAGGTAGTATGATAGAAATGCCTTACCTGGGGACTTTATATAAACCTGTAGTTCTCCTTAACCAATAAATCTACTTCTTCCTGTTTGACTTGTGTTGATCTCTTCCAAGAGTCAGTTTGGGATAGGCCAGTTGAATTTTGAACTTTTTTGTATGAATCCATATAGTACATCTCTACTTCTGAGTTTGTTCTGCCTATTTGTGGCTTTTTCCTTCTGCCTTCCTGTTCTGCATATCTTCCTACTAATGACATAGTCCTCTAAATAGAAAAAAAAAAAAAAGATTCCTGCCATGGTAGATATTAATTTCATTTTTTTCATGCAAGCCCTCAGTGCTGTAATGTTCTGTAAGTTCTTCCTAGGTTAATAACTCACTGAATAATTAATTGATTAACAATACACAGCACAAATGTTCAAATATTTTTAGATCTGCTCTCTTATCAAAACACCCTAGCTTGCTTTCCCTATTTGGTGCTTTGCAACTTGAATTCGTTTTATCTATTATTTCAGTTACAATCCATACTTACTCTGGTAACTAGTTGCCTCATACTTCTCTAAATAGCCTGTTAGAGATGGATGCTCCTTGATTCCCAACGGGGTCTGAGAAGTTCAGCATCAGTGAAAAGTACTGTGAGGGGCAAACGCCTCTCCCGTACCTCCCCTATCAAACTCCGCAGCTAATGGCACAGTTTGCAGAGTCTATTTGCTGCTGCTCCTCGTGACTGAAGTTGTCAGCTGACTGCTGGGGCCAGCAAGAGAGTTTACCGCTTTTGTACCGCTATAAATTCGAAAGCTTGTAAATTGAACTCTTATAATTTGGGAACCATCTGTATTCTGAAACTTCTGAGGTTGAATTTTTAAAATGTCAGTCTGCTTTTTAAAAGATAAGCTAAATGCATTAACATTTATGGAGATTACCAGTATGCTTGGATGTATTCCTCTCTTCTTGTTTTGTTCATCCAGTTTTCTGTGATTCTTTAAAAACAAAATAGCATATCTTTGTATTTTTGGAGTGATCTGCATACTGTCATGTGGCTCACTCATCTCCGAACTCCCTTCAGCTTACCTTCACATTCTAGAGAGTCTGTCTTCCTGGAAATCTGTTTCTAATCTCCAAAAGTGAGGAAATCTCCATGGGACCTCAGTTTGGCCAAGCAGATGCTCTTGTATGAGACTGAGAGAGGACAGTTGAAGTCACAGAGAGAGCTGAAGTGTGCCCAGGCAGAGTGTAGGGGCACCTCAGCCCTCTGGGGAGGGGCGGCCGTGTCCTTCTGTCCAGGGCTTAGCATCATACGTGCTGAACAACAAGAAGGCACGGTTGGGGGTTTGCTGACCCTGCCTGTGGTCTAGGTGAGCAGTCCTGCCACTGGCTGGGTTGTTTCTGCCAGTACAGGCTGGTAGCTTTATCTTCTGGCCTTTCCAGAGGTTCTGTGAGCTACCCACAGTCTCTAAGAAGTCCTTTTCTGCTTCAACCTGATAGAGGCAATTCTATGCTCTACCACAAAGAGTTCTGACTGAATTGACTCTTGGGGGCAGGGTATGAGGGACTGAATCCAGGGACTGTGAATTGAGCTACATCCTCAGGACTTTTTAAATTTTTCTTTGATTTTGAGACAGAGTCTTGCTAAATTGTTAAACTGCTCAGTGTAAATTCCAACTTTTAATCTTCCTGCCTCAGTCTTCCAAGGTGCTGGGATTATAGTCACGTGCCACCACACCTGGTGTGTGTTGCCTCTTATTTGGAAACATGTTTATTTTGTTCTTGACTTTGAATAAAGACATTGAATAGGGAATAATAGGTTTAAATATATTTTCCCACAGAATATTTATACTGTTCCATTTTTTTTTTTTGCATTTATGTGTCTGGTTCTCACTCCATTGTTAATATTTATGTTTTCACATTTTAACTATTTCCCCCTTTTTCTAGGTGTTCTGAAATGTGTTTCTATTTGTCTGCCTATGAGCCCTCATTCTCTTTATCATACCTCATACTTAGTAAACTCTACCTGTCATTTAATGCCAGGAAATGTTTTGCTATTCTTCCCATGTTGCTTTCCCTTTGATTTTCTTCTTTTTGCCTCCACTTCTGCATCTCCTAATTGACATATTCTATATATTTTAAAATTTACTTTGTATTTCAATGCCTTTATTAACTATAGATTATGTCCTATCTCTGCATTCTCAAACTGTGATGTGCATACTTATCACCCAAGCATCTCACTAAAAAGGAAGATTCTGATCCAATATTGCGGGATGGAGCTTGGATTCCATATTGCTCATAAGTTTCCAGAGGTGCTAATGCCACTGCTCTGCAGGCTGGACCCCGTGCAGCAGGTCCTCATAGCCTATTAGGCACTGGAGGTGATAGTGACACTCGCCACTGAGGTTCTGCAGATCTTCCTCTACCATTCACTAGCCACTGACCTTGAGAAAAATGACCTAATCTCTTTGAGAACCAGATTTTCCCCTTTACAAAATAAAGATCTTACTCCCTGTGTTGCTGGCTTTCTGCAGTGATTCCCTGTGCTTGTTGGCCCTGCAAACTTACAGGGGGCAGGAAACAGAGAAAGGACAGCCCTGGGCTTCTGCTGTCAGGTTTAAGCTTTAAGGACACAGGACAGACAGTGTCCTGGCACCCGAGTGTCCACCCAGCAAGGAGGGCTCTATTCTCGGCTTCAGACTCAGCCAGGAAGCTGCTGTTTGAGCAAAAGGGATTAGAACAAACCACCTGCACTTGTTTCATCCCCACACGGCCGCACCCCCACCCATAGAACAGGCGCCAGCGTGGCCCGTTCCAATCAAGAGCGACCTGCAGAGCCAGCCGTGTGGCCTGAGAGAATGCACAGAATTGGTGATTAATGTGATGTGTTAAGAGAGTAAATTTCTGTTTAAAATAATTCAAAAAGGGAATTCTTAAAATGGAAATCATAAAAAGTCATAAGCAGAGATTAAGGGTAGCAGTCTGACATTTGAAGGGAAAGCAACTTACTTTAAAACCATGTGTTGGTTACTCTGAACATAGAGAAGGAAGGAAGGAAGGAAGGAAGGAAGGAAGGAAGGAAGGAAGGAAGGGAGGAAGGAAGGGAGGAAGGAAGGAAGGAAGGGAGGGAGGGAGGGACACTGAGCAGCTCTTTTATGCCAGGCATTTTGCCAACATTAAATTGTAAACATGAGCTTCACCCAGGCTGAATCCAGAGCCCCCCACCTCCAAGACCCCAGCCTGGTGATTGACCCAGGAGAATAAATAGCTTTAAGCAGTACATGGGAGGAGGAATAGGCCCAGACACATGTCAAAATCTTTTTTTCTGATAGTAGAAATTTAGTTATAGGACTATGTTTGGTTACAATCTTACTATTTACACACATAAGCAAATGTTTTAGTTATAATTCTACTATTTCACTATCTAAAGGCCAATTTAATTAGCAGGCAGTTTATAGATTTAGTCTTGATAGTGATATTTTTAGGAGCAAAAAAGTTGGAATATCCTTTGTTAAAGAAATTCGTGGTTGGAGGGGGAGACAAAATATCACTAGCTTCTTAAAAGAATAGGTGACAGATTTTCCAAGAACAAATTTTAGCCCCACCAGTACTCACAAAATTTACAAAAAACCTGCTTAGCATTTTTGGCTACGTTAATTTCTTCCCAGAAGGAAGTCCTGAGTGTGGTGCACAAGAAGCTTGTGTCCCAAAGTCCAGCAGAGGACCTCCCCGCACCCTCTTTGGCTATGGGTTTTCACCGGTTTCTTTATTGGAAAAATCTAGGTCTAAAACCTAGACCTTTATAAAATTAACCTCATTCATTCTGAGGTGTACTTCTCTATATAACAAACAAAATTACTTTCTCCAAGAATTGTTCCAAATTATTCTCTCCTGGTGGTGAAGACTGCCTGAGAGGCCCCTGTCTAATTTCAACCAAGGCCCATTTTTCTAGGGGAGGTAGACATCTGTTGTGACCCACTCCTGTGCTAGAATGGTTTTTACCTGCTTGAGCAACAAGTTATATCAAAACACAGGTAAAGTGTTTGGTAGTCATTATGAGCTCAAATCTGCATTTAGTTCTGTCTTTCCTTACCAAGTCTTCTTCTCTCCTTCCTTTCTAGCCTGTCAGATCCAGACTTACTTATGACAAGACTCTAGAAGTGAAAAGATGGGGGTTCTCTCAGGGACTCGGAAGTCTTCCACCCCTTTCAAATATAGTTAAGAGAGGCCAGGGCTCTTAATTACACTTCTAAAAATAGGAAGTGCAAGTAACTAGGTGCTATGGTCTGAATGTTTGTGGCTCCTCAAAATTCATATGTTGAAACCTAACCCTCAACATGAGGGTATTTGAAGGTGGGGCCTTTGATAGATGATTAGATCATGAGGGTGGATCCCTAGTGAATGGGATTAGTGCCCTTATGAAGAGGCCCTAGATGCCACAGCCCCTGCGCCATGTAAAGAAACAGTGAGGAACTAGACGTCTGTAAGGAAGAGGTCTCCCACTCAGTGTCCAGGACTGTAAGAAATGTCTTTCTGCTCTTGTAAGCCCAGCAGTTTCTGACATTTTCTTATAACAGCCTTGACAAACTAAGTAAGACACTACTCTCCAGAGTATATGGTACCTGATTCTTTCATTGAGTAAATATTTCAGCTTTTTTTAGTTTGAGAAGGACTCCGAAGTGCAAAATATTTGAAAGATAAAGATACTATATTTCACAAGAGAAAGAAACAACAATAAAAAATGGGATAGTTGCAAACCCTAAAGTCAATAAAAGCAAGCCTCACAATAGGGCCTCAGGCTAGTCATGATTTGTGGCATCTGAGAGCTTCTTGTCCTTCCCCACCGCAGGCATTCATCCCAAACCAGAGGTCTTGCAAGTAGGGTAAGCAGGGATGGGAAAATCAAAACAGAATTCTTCAGAACATTGAGAGGCACCAAAACAGTTAAACAGGGAGTTTTAATCATGTAGGCCTCGTCATACACTACACTCCATTACCAAACTTCTCTAAACCTCAGTTTCCTACAAAATGGAGCCAGTACATCTCAAATGCCTGATGAAATGCTTAAGTGTATACCCTGGCCAATGACAGTAATATACCAGTGGGATATTCCTGCATATAACAAACAACTCCAAAATTCTGTGATCAGATAGCTTTTTTCTCACATTCAATGACATGGCACTGCCTAGCTAACACCGTCAAGCTGCAGGAATGCAGGTAAGTGAAGAAAGCTCCTACCCAACCCGCGACCCATGTCTCTGTTCTCTTGGAAACAGTAGGGTCCCCAGAGCCTCCTGTGACTGTGGCAATGGCTGAGACACCATCGCAAAGGTACATTTCAAGTAGTCACTTAGGTTGTGTCCACCGACATTGCGGGTAGCCAAGCCCAGTGTCAGTATGCAGGCTGGTGGAAGGGGAAAGGAATATTTGCTGAACGATCACCCAAATTATTCCAGTCTCCTTTATTCAGCACACGCCCATCCCCATCCAAAGAGCCACACATTTCTCATCTAATCATAGCTTCACATTTAAAGGATATGATCTGGTAAGCTACACTGGGTCTGAATGTGGTTCTTCTTGATCTAGACACCCCTTACCAGAAAGGTAAGTCATTCGCCCAACACAAACTGAACATTCAAAGGTAAAACAGCATTAGGATAAAAGTAATACATAAATACTGCCATTAAGCCAAGTGTGGTAGTACATGTCTCTGGGAGGCTGAGACAGGAGGATCAAAATTCTGAGCTCAAGCTGGGTAACTTAGCTAAGTAAGTTAGAACATGTCTTAAAATGGAAAATAAAAAGGGCTAGGAATGCAACACAGTACACAGACCCTGGGTTCAATATCTAGTAGTGCAAATATTGATAGGAGAGAGAGAGAGAGAGAGAAATGGAAAAAGTAAGGTTCATGCTAATGACCACCTATGTCATAGGTATTCTGAAATCCCATGGGTCAAATATTTCCAAATACTACTACTCTGAGGATGGGAAATATTTGTTGATTAAACTCTGCTTCTAGTCTTAGAAGTGATTCCCCCACTCCTTGGTTTCCCAGGCTCTGCCCCTGGCCTTATCTTTCCCTTCCATCATCCTCTTTGCCATTTCAGGAGAGGGCACCAAAGAACATACTATTTGGGGATACTGAGCAGTTTCCCTTACTTGACTCTTGCCGGTGGAAAGCTGAGTGTACCAATATGTTTCAGTATCTCAAATGAGTTGATGCTTTAGCACAGGCTGACCATGTTTTGTCCAATACAACACTTTCAAACACATGGTAATTTCTAAATATTGTGGCAAGCCACATTCAAAATTATAAGAGTAATTAAAAATATAGCGAACATTTAAATTTTTGTTTAAAAAAAAGCATTATAGTAAAAGACACATTGCCATCAGTACCCCTCAAGACACCCCCACCCCCCAGTTTTGGACACACTTACCCCATCATTCTTAACACTGTCTGAAACAGGTCTGGGCATCCTCCTTCATGAGTGTCTTCATGGAGTGTTATTAAAAACAATATAGGGAATGCTGCCCAGTGGTGTGCCCGCACCCATCTTATTCACTGGATCTGCACCATGCAAGTAAATCAGAACGTTAAGGCAGCCATACCAACGCAACTGAAGATTGAGCAAAAATTTCCAGAACTGCTTCAGAAAATGGCAAGAGCAATGGGATGATGGATTCAGAGACAGGAAGATTTCAAGGGAGGAATAAAAGCCAAGTGTCCTTCACTGTAACATTTTTTATTTAAACACATACATATTTTTCAGCACATTTTTTTACTTTTGAGATATGGCCACCCATCGTAGACAATTGGGAGGTATCCAGCTTCTATAGAATCAAGATTTTTATTTTTGTAGGAATTCTTCTCTGTATGTAAAAGGATGCAGCAGGCAATTTAATCATCTTTAGGGGCCTCAGCAAATGGCTGATTTAGTCTTGATTTAGTCTTCACTTCAAGACAATGCTTTAGATAGTATATTGAATTCGTTCTTTTTCCTAGTACTGTATCGTAATGAGTGTATGAATTTTGTGAAGAGCTTTAATTTTTATTTCTATTCTTATTGGCACATATAGTGGTGCCTCGGTTCATGAACTTAATTCGTTCTGCAATCCTGGAAAAGATGACCATGTTCACATTCATGTGGAAAAGTAGTGTTTGCCACCAGATGCAAAGTTTGCAAACAAAAACAAAATTGTGCCAAACACTTTTGTTTTGTGAACCAAATTGTTCACAAACAAGTGTTCACAAACTGAAATACCACTGTATTTTCAAATATTTATTAAGTAGACCCTGATTTCGCCACGTAATCCTGCTACCATCTTACAAAGAATATGTTGGAAGCACATAGAGACCTCTAGAGTTGCAGGTCTTGATTCTGAATGTCTTCTCACACCATGATTAGATCCAAAGTAACCTAACACACAGTAATTTACAAAGCAAGACTCACAGAGATTCAGCAAAAGAAGCAAAATTAATGACTGGATTTCAGACAAAACATTTATCCTTCATGCTGTTCTTCCTAATGCAATAAGAGAAACAATAAACCCTTCAAAAATAATCATGGACAAATTCACTGCGATGCAAAGAACGTTATTGATGAACCAAAGATTACACCTAGGACCTCACTGTGAAAAGAGCAATTAACAGATGTTCAATTAAAAATCTGAAAGAAATGAATGTTTATAATAAATGCCATGCAATTATCTGAAACTATACCTTCTCACAAAACCACTGGGGATCACAAGTTATTCGGTGTATTCCTGTATTGATACTTGGATCAATAAAACATGAAGTTAAATAGAATCATCTAAAATTATGCCTTTGATCCTGTCTTTGACATTCTTGGCATCTAGAAGCAGCTTTTGATTTCTTTTGATTCAGTAAGATAAAAAGTCTAATTGTAGTTATCCCTCACCCCAGCCCCAAACAACTATAGATTATTCTGCATCAAAAGACAACACATTTTTTTATTTTTCCTCATTCCCCGTGGCCTCCTTTTGCCTTTGTTATCTCTGACCGGAATATCACAATTATGCCGGTCTCTCAGTCTTAATTCTCACTCCCTAGTCCTTCAAAGCCTTGTTCCAATGCCATTTCCTCCATAAAGCGCTTCCTAATTACTCTGTCCAGAATTATGATTGCCTTTTTATAGCTCTTTCTTATCTCTCATATGAGAATAATAATAATTATTCCCAAATCATTACTAGAGCCTGATAGGTCTAAGTCTGTCTCCCATTCTGCACGGCAAGCTTCAAAAGGTCCCATATAGGCCTTGTCCCATTCTGTCCCTAGCTTGTGGTGTTCACAGTGGAATTCTTTTTGATTCTATTGGAAATTGAACCCAGGCTTTATATATGCTAGTGCTCTACCACTAAGCTGCAGTCCCAGTCTTTTTAAATTTTTGACAGGACCTTGCTAAATTGCCCTGGTTGTCCTCATACTTGTGAACCTCCTACCTCAGCCTCTCAAATAGCTGTGACTATAGATGCACACCATTATGCTAGCTCTAAATTCTTTGTATCTCAAGACTTCTGGCAATGGCATCACTTTTAAAATGATTTTGATTTACCAGTATGGTCAGTACCCTCTTAAACAACCATACTCACCATCCCAAGCACTGACATAACCTAATACTTTATTTTTCCAAGCCATGATTCTATAGTCAGTCTCATAATCTTTTTAGGTATGGTGGTACACACCTGCAGTCCCAGTACTTGGGAGGCGGACAGGTGGATTGTGAGTTAAAGGTCAGCCTACACTACATAGTCAAATCCTGTTTCAATAAATTTAAAAAAAAATTCATGATCTATAAGTTCTTCAAAACAACCTTTGTGCATAACATAAAATCAAACTTTTGTCCATATAGCAGTTGGAATCCTCATGGAAATAGTAGTCATAGCTACTCTAAGTATAAAAATGGGGAACTATAGATATGCTCATACACGTGGAGGTAGAAAGTTCCCAAACCCTCTGAGGCTAGTTAAGGACAACTGACTAGTGAGTGCATCAGGGTGGAAAAATTATAAAGCTTTAATTATAAATAATAAAATAAAGTAAAGAAAAACCATTCCTGAAGGTTGGATTGCTATGTGTCAGCTTGAGCATATTCTTTATGTAGCTAACGAGGAAAGAGATTGTCTTAGAAAATCCTGAACCTCATAGTTAATTGGGACAGGTGTGTGTTGGGACATTTGGGTGATATGAACAAACGACTTCTCTGAGAACTGAAGCTGAAGGCTGCAGTCATAGCTTTACGCGTTATACTTGGCCTCCCAACGATGCAAGCAACAGTTAATAGTTGTGCAGGTGCACACTGGAGATTTGCTTTGTGGCAGTATCAACTGAGGAGATGAGGCAAGGAAAGCGAGGGTCAGCCTAATTACAAGGGTGAATTTTCTGAAGAATTGATGCAATTACCTCACAATAAAAAATGGAAGATGCTTAGAAAAATCACATTGAACGTAATTTATTCTGGATATTGTTTTGGTTTTGCTTAAAATATATGGTGAACCTGAGTTACTTTGGGAATGATGAGCTCTACCAAGCCATAAAAAATGATGAGCCCAAGGTACCTGAGTCTTATCCAACTCGGTCCTCCTAAATAAGATAAATCAGTTGAGTTCCTGCCTTTTTTTTTTTTTTTTTTTTTTGCGGCTCGGGGGATTGAACTCACAACCTCGCGCCTGCCAGGGCAGGCGCTTAAGCCACTGAGCCAAACTCCCAGCCCTGGTTTTTTGAGGCAGGGTTGCACTATGTAGCTCAGACCAGACTTGCGCTGGCGTTGTAGCCCAAGCCGGCCTCGAACTCACAACGCTCCTCCTACCTCAGCCTCCCGAGTGCTGGGATTAAAGGCGTGCACCACCACGCCTGGCTGAGTTCCTGCTTTTTAAAAGTGCATAATCAATGGTAGACCAATCCGCAGGTCTGAGATTCATCAACTGACGAGGAGAGCTTTCTAGAAGATCTCAGTCTGGCATTGCTGCAATTGACACGTTGGACACACGTACGCAGAACCCAGGCTCCACGCCTCTGTGCCTGCCGTTCGCCTCACGAACAGGATCTGTACAAGCAGCGCCGCCAGTGCCGACCACAGCTGCACCTCCATCCGGGAGCTCCCAGCCCAGCCCTGGGCCTTCTCAGGGGACATGGCCCACATGTCAGTATCTGAACATGCAGAAGGGAGTGGAAAAACTGAGAAGAGGCCGTTCTCTCCATTTGGCCCATGCCACTTACCAAATAGGCAAATAAGTCTCTATTTGGAATAGGTGCTCAATCCTATTATTACATCCAAGTGCGTTGGGAAAAAAACCATAATTATCTTAATGAAGGTAGAATAGGTATATATAGTTGGTGTAAATGTATTTTAAATGCTTTTTCCTGTTGGCTGTTATTTGTCTCAAGTCTGTCTCCTCGTGTTCAAGTTAACCTTCTTCTTTCTGACATCTTCATTAAACCCCTAATCTATACTCATTTTTTCTACAGAAAAATATACCAGGGACTTGAATAATCTCATGTTCTGTGGCTTCAGCCCTAATGTGGTAGTAATTTTTTTCCTGTATGCTCATTGTTTACTCCTCGGGACTGGGTGTTACGGTTTTCTCTTTCTTCACTAACTCTCTAGCATTTCCTGTCCCCTTAGAGCTCCATTCATCCTGCACTCGAAGGGAAGGACAACTATCAACGGTATCTCTGGTCATTCTTTTTGCATACAAACTATCTCCAAATACTACTTATTCTACTTCAGGAATTTTTCTCCTTTCCCCTCCCTCTTCGCTACTACCCCCCAGGCTCTGCTATATTTCCCTGTTGCTTCCTAACTCTGCTCACTAACTCCAAAATAATTGGTCCAATTCATATACAACCCACTGCTGTCACTGTCTTTCCAAAACACAGAGACTATATTATTCTCCATTTAAACGTCTTTGATTTCCCTATTTCTTCAAAATTAAATAGAGAGTCAAGTACTTTGTATAATAGGCAAAGCTAGCCATAATTTCACCGTATCTTTCCAACCTTATCTCTTTCCACTCCCCCAAGTGTTCTTATTTCCAGTCACCTAAAATTACCCCCAGTTTTCTAAAATATAACTTGCTTTTGTTCGTGCTATTTCTGCTTCCTGATACGCCCTGTGACTATGCAAAACACCCCAAGCCCTAAATTTACACAGGGTTTACTAATCATTTTGCAAGACCCTTCCGTAATGAGATTTAGGGCTTCCCAGCCCTAAAGCATTCACAGGTGTGACTTGCACTTTGTTCTGTTTCTATCTTACTATTAATTTTACATATAGCATGCTGTTCTAAAGGTGAGCATGTGTTAGTGCAGTATCAAGTGATTCTTTAAACCAAAGTTTAGATTCCCTTTACTAAGTGGATGGGCATGGTAATGGGCCAGAGGAATTCCAAAAATGTCTTTATGGACATCTAGTTACCCAGTCAGTCGGTCATTTTATTGGAGATTTAACATGTGCCAAGCAATTTTAGAGTTGGCAGAGAATACAGCGAAGAACAACACAAAATATCTAACCTCATGCAGTTTATATTCTGAAGAGGGGCGGTAGCGGAGTGAAGACAACAGAATAACCATGGATTATAACATCAGAAAAGATGTGAGAAAGGGGGCCAACTGTGATAGGAAAGCGACAGAGCATTCAGAGTAGGTCTGTCAAGTGGTCACATGCAGTCAGAGCAGCACACCCAGTGAGAGATCTCACCAATGTGTGCAGACCAAGGGAAGCGCAGGAGCAAAGGCCCCGCAGAAGAATGAGCTCCCTGAACTCAAGGTCTGTGCAGCAGGAACCAAGTGAGTGAGAGGCAAGTGGTAGAAGAGAAGGATGGAGTTAAAGGCTGGAGCAAACACACTGAAGGGCCGTGGAAGGGGTGATGGGTGAACTGGCCATGCTGGGATCGTTCACCGTCTGTCGTCATGAAGCAGAGTTTGAAGGCAGAAAGATCATGAACATCAGGAGCCCAAATCAGGCGGTGGGGATCAGAGCCATTAGGGTCTTAATGCTGCTTCTAACCTGCCCTTCCAGCCTTCCCAAAGGGGAGCCAGGACAGTCCCAGAATGACCCCGACGAGGAGACCGTCCCAATGTTTAGTCTGTTTCCTCTTTACCAAGGGACAGAGCCCCAACCATTGCAAGCATTTCCGAGTCATTTGAAAGAAACTGTCTTTTCCAGATCAAAGCAGCTCTGAGACAGAGAGGTGTTGGGAGAGTTCCTCTAAGAGGACCCAGTTCTGAGGTTAAACGAAAATGGGCAATAACAGAAGCTTTCCTGAGACGCAAGGCTCTGTTTTGTTACAGCTGCCTTCCTCTTGTCATCTGCATCTGTTCGAGTGGCCAACCTCAGTGACAGATAAGAAGGAAATGCAAGATTTTACAGATCTAGCATGACAAGACTACAGTGAGCTGTCAGTTGCTAGGTCCCTAGCCTCCAGACTTTTGTACCCTCTCCCACGCTGCACTCCCGATGACCTGTGATCTTCTACATCAGAGAATAAAATGTTGACTTTCTGTCTGACTTGATGTTTTCCACGAGACACTATAGGTTGTAAGACAAGGACTCGGTGTGTCAAAGCATTTCTTTTCCTAACTTGTTAACATGGGGCTGGTTTGTGAGACTGGAAAGTATTGTTTTTCCCTTGTGCTTAAAGGGCAGTTAGAAATACCTATGACACTCCACCACAAGTACCCCAATGCCCACCACATGGCAAAAGGATAAAGAAAGAAATGATGGAAAGTCTACGTGGAGATAATGGCCATGAGTTAGGAACCGTGGTGTGCTCCTGTAGCTCCACGACTGAAAAGTCAGTCTGAGGCAGTAGATCACTTGAGCCCACAAGTTGGAGGCCAGCCCAGGTGACAGAAAGAGTTTTAAAAACAAACAAAAAGGAACAGTGGCTACATTTCTTTCCTATGTGAATCCTCTACCAATTTCAAAATCCAACTTACATGAGCTATTAACCCATAACCAGTAAGACCTCATGTGTTCATATAATGAGAAAATGTCCTTTGAACATTTTCCCCAGCTTTCCATATATATATATATGGCGATCTTGGAATTCATCTCAACCTGTGAAACAATTTTATGGGGTGTTTAGGCAATGATTTGGTTTCAAAGTCAGTCTATGTTATTTCAAAAACAAACAGCAACTACCACGACAACAAAAGCCAGCCACTACAATTTCAAGTGTTGACCTTCCATAAACCCAATATTTTAAATCTTTGCTTTACAAATTCCTTTCATCAGCACAACATCTCCTTTCTTTTATTTGCTCTGTTTGTATCAGATAGTCATTTGTCAGAATAAACCTCATGCAGACAGCTTTATTTGCAAGATATTTGATATAACACGAGAAAATAAAATAAGACATCAGTAGTTCGCTTTATCTAACTATACATTTCTGTGTCCTGCCCACAATGTACCAACCCCAACAAACACGTGCAGGGGGAGCTCAGGTCTGCGTCTTCACCAACTATCCCCTATATTTCATTGCTTGCAAAGACTGTGTTTTAAGCACATCAGATTTGAAAAAAAAAATGGAACTTTTCAATTTGTCTATCTTTCTGGCAGTAAGGACAAGGGGAAGATAAAAAGCATTCACAGAAAAATGTTATAGGGCTGGAAAAAGGGGTATTCTGCCAGGGCTAATAGCAGAAATACTAAATTTAATCATCATCTACATCCGACTCTAGTGTATGCGCAAAGCCTAGAATCATCCAGCAGGTGGCGTGAGACGAGCTCCACAGTTATCCAGGGCTACAGTTCACGTAAGGAAGGGCTCCAACTATTAAATAAAATTGATGTATATTTGCAGTCTTTATTTTTAATTTCGCTTTTTCAATTACACGTAGGCTGGAATTACCTGTCACATTTGTTTTGGTTTTCTTTTACTTTGTTGTTTAAGGAAATTTGAGTGGCGTGTGTTAAAGCAGACAGCCCAACAAAGGTAACTGAAGAAAATACACATATTAACTCTGTTTGGTTTAATTTGCTGTACCTATTTAACTTTTAATATATAACTAACATGCTCAGACCAATTTTTTTATTTACTCATAGTGGCATAATTTAAAATAAGTGGATCCAACAAGTATGAAAGATTTTAGAATGGAAAAGAAGGATCAAGTGATTAGTGATGTCAAAATCTCTTTTGACTCTACTTTCTGCTTCAACATTTCTTAAGAAGTTTTTGTTAACGTTCAAATCTATTGTTTCTTGTACAATATTCAAGAGGCAATTTTTCTCCACTAAGAAATTTGAAAAATTGTTTAAAAGGATCCTGATTTTTTATGACAATATTAACTGGAGAATCATAAGACCTCTCAAGAATTAAAACAGGTGCCATCTCCTAAACGATCAGTCACAAAATTCATTGGTACTTTATTTTCCTCCAAGTAAGAATGGCATATTTTGTCAGCCTAATTGAAATAAGCTAGAGTGATCATGTGCTTTCCAGTTATAAGTATCGGTGTACATGTTTCCTGCTGACCATGTCTTGCGCCTACTAATTTCATTGCAATGAACATCCTATATTGTAATTTGTGAGTCTTATATTTACTACTACATCTAGATTGAAAACTTGAAAATATGCACTTTCACATTTATATAGACAGTGTCTAGCAGGGCTTGATACAGAGAAATGCTCCAGAATGTCAGTGAAGTAAGTACACTTTAACAAAGTACCCTTTGGAAAAATCATACCTTCCCATGAGCCAGCAGTAGCCGAGGAGAATAGGAAGAAAATCAAGAAGCCAAGCTATGCCCTCCCATGGTCCAGCAGGTGCATGGGCTGGGAGACAAGAAGAGCAATGGTCCCCAGCCTCTCTGGAAAGGAACTGGCTGATTTGGAGGAACTCAGGCTGAGACGATAGCAACTGAAGTAAAATAATAATAATAATAATAACTTAATGCTTGTATTGATTGATTGACTGCAGATCAGAAGATGGTTATCTGAGCATCTATTTGGAGGATAACAATATGCATTATAGCAACTGTGGGGGATTTCCTTCTGTCTTGGTTTTGAAATCCAGTGTTTTGTTTCATTTTATTGTTTGGTTTAATCCCTATATCTGGTAATGTGAGCAACTATTTTGAAGGTAACAATATACAATGTAGCAACCATTGTTAAATTCCAATTATTTTGAAAATAACAATATACACTATAACAACCATTGTTAAATTCCTATCATCTTATTTTGAAAACTTATATTGCTATTGTTTTTTGTTGTTTCTATTGCTTTGCTTTTGTTGTTGTTGACTTTTTGTGTTTGTTTGCTTATTTATTTTTCTGTATTTTTTCTCTTTAAAATAAAAAAGGCAAATTCAAATTTATGCTTATTAATAAAAATAAAATATCTCAAGGCACTTTAAAAAAAATAATGTACACTTAGTTAAAATGTGGCCATTCAAGCATTAAAAGCATAACTGATTATGTGCAGACTTCATAAACAGACCTTTCTTTTCTTTTACAAATAATATCACATAGTCACTGATGCTCCAGGATGTGATGGTATCTCAGTTTAAACTCTTTCAAAGAATTGGAGATGCTGTTCTTCCAGAATGGTCTGGCTCCCTCACCCGCAAGAACAGGACCAACAGCTTTCCACAGGAAGAAAGTGAGCCCGCCCACTCCTACCTCTGAGAGGCTGAAGGTGGTTGAAATGACCAGGATTCATTTAAAATAGCACAGTCAGTGGCCTCCTTCAGAAGCAGCTGGTCAGAAAGGGCAGCTGAAAGTAGCCTCCGTGACCCTCTGGGTTGGAAGGCTGTCAGCAAAGATGGTTTCCTACACTGCCAGGTTTTTTCTCATAATTTCACTCATTTTTTACTTACTTTCCCCCTTTCGTTGACAAATTTTTTTCTATTTCTAACATTCATATTGAAAGTCAAAGCAGGGAAGGAGGTGAGCCTTAGTAAGGGCGAGAACACTTGCCACGGACATATGTCAAACAGTCACCGAGCCATCTATTGTTCCCACTCATCTATCTTGAGACAAGCCAAGAAAGTGCTAAAAGTTAGCGACACTCCCTTTTGCTTTTTGTTTTTCAGTGTGTTTAAAATTTACACAAGCAAAAGATGCTGGAAATAAAAATTTTCTCCTTGCACAAGAGTATCTAACTCTTACTCTATAATCACCCATTATTTGCATGCTCCAGAAGAATGACTGTTCTAAGACTTCCTTCTTTTACTAAAGCAATACATACATATATATGCATATACATGCATATATTTACACATCACACAGATGTGTGTATTTTTAAGACGGAATCACACATCATAAACTTTCTCCAGCTTGCCTTTTTAATGCACACACACTACTTGCTTTAAGTGCTGAGTAATATTTCATCCTTAAGTCACACTACCATTTGCGACTGACCAACAGTGAAGTTGCTTTCACTTTTTCACTATTAAATAGTACATATGTGGTCATCCTTCTATCTTTCATGTAATATAAACCTAGCCATAGAGAAATTTCTCTTGTGCTAAAAGACAGAACTTTTGTTTTTGACTCTACTGTATATTCCCAGTCTGCCCCTCAAAACACAGCACCAAAAGAATTTGCCATCAATAGGGTGTGCGAGATCTCTCTCCTTCGCCTTGACAAGCTCCCTCCCCACAAAATATTTTATTACCGAGACAAAGAAACCCTGCTGTATTTTATTACTAGCTCAAAGTTACTAAAAATACTGAAAATGTATTAAAAAGTGGAAACAACAGAAAAGACAAAAGATACAGCTTAATTGTCATACATTGCGGATGACTCTAATTCACGTGTTTATTTGATTATTTTTGCAACAACAAAATTCAAGCACATTATTTAAAAACCTGGAAGGATATGAATGTAATCAGTGTAAGAGTGTGTGCGAGTTCTGGTTTGCTTTGTCTGTGACTCTTCTGCTTGCTGAGATAATGAAGGAAGCTTTTTGGCTTCAAATGGTGGTGGCGGGTGCGGGGGAGCCATTACCCTCTATGTCTTACAACCTCTCTGCTCAGAGATGCACCAATGACAATCCAATAAATCCGCTTGTTCATGAGCACCAGATGTAGCCCAGGTTAGGAAGCTAGCACCTGGACGAGCTGCTGGCCATGCTCTGGGGAGTGGCAGCACTCTGATTTTTCCCCTTTTTTGTCACAGACTCCTGCAGACATCACCGTCTCATTGACTGTAGCTGATTCCTGGCCATATTTCCCCCTTTTCTCTGCCACCTTCCATTACTTGTACTCAGATAAATCTCCTCAGTTTGGCAGAAAGGTTGAATATACAGCCTCTTCTCCTAGCATTGATCAATACCTGCACAGAGATAAGCCAGCCAGAGAAGCAATAGAACTTGTATGATTATGTATCATGTTCACGGGGCTTGTAATGTCCACAGTGCAATCCACAATAATACCCCTTGTTTTAGGAATAGATTACCACAAGTTGGAAACCATCATGACAGTGTCATAACACACTAGAGAGGTTTTTAGGCAAGGACTAAGGGCCCAGAACCACACAATTCAGCCAGGAATATTCCTGGTTCTATCATTACGTAACCAAAATCTTCCAGGACTTACCTTCATGTGGAAGCAAATAAGATTCACAAAATTTACGTTTACACTAATTTCACTGATATCGATTCCTTCTGTGTATGCAGCTCCCTGTAAAATCTGATTCAATTATTTTTGGGAGTTTCTAGGGGATCGCCTTAGTATGCTCACATAGTGAGTTGTCACTTCCCTCCTGAGGTAGGTTACAGCATTTGCCATCCTCTCTGCCTTCTTCCTTTGCCGCTCCTACCTGCAAAGGCACCCAAAGATGCTGTCTTGCCAGGCATGTCTGCTACAGGAACTTGAAAATGTCACAGTCTAGGGGGGCAGTGCCCTAACTGCAGCCTTCAGGGAACTAGAGTGGTCTTGTATCACTTGAGAAAGTGTGAGCATTCTCCCCTCCCTAACACCGTGCTACCCATGGGTAATAAAAAACTTCCGCGCACACCCTCTGCATCTCATTCCTTGTGGCAATGGCTCTGTCGTTCTCTACAGGACTTGACGTAACCCTCTAGAACTGAGCCACCAGAAGTAACAGACTTGGCTTGGTCCCTGCCACTTCTCTGGAGGGCAGGGACTACTTCTCTGCCCTTCTCTCTATAAGTTTACTTCCTCTCAAGCCTATCATCTTGAAAACAGAGGCTTACGACTCACCCCACTCATCAACCTCCCTCCTAAATTGTTCATATTTCACATACTTAATGTGTAAAGCAACTCCATGGCTATGAAAAAGAAGTTACATGATAGCTGCATTTTAAAAATCAGGTAAAACGTAGGCTTGTGCAGTTAGAGTCTTTACTAAGTAAATTATAACCACCCTTTGGAGTTGCTTTCTAGACAGTGTTGTCATTGTTTTAATCACAGCTTTTTATATTCAAAAATTCACAGTGTGGACACAAATGAGCATACTATGTTCCTAACGAATGGTCGAGGTAAAATCAGCAGTAAAAACAACAGCTAGGCTCAGATGCAACATTGCCATGATCTGTCCTGTTCCCTGTTTCCAATTCTGGTTCCACCTCTTCGCATCCACGCTCCGCTCATACTGAATGACTTTCAGTTTCCCCAAAGTTTGCCTTTTCCATCCCTGTAACTCTTCTCAATATCACTCAGTCTAGAGTGCGTTCCTGCCCTCTGCTTATCTTTCAGAATCTCCAGTCAAGCATCACCGTACCAATACAGACATTCCCTCTGCCTCCACCCCTTCCTTTCCTCCCTGCAGAGAAATGATCGCTCCTCCCCGACCCAGCACCTCATGCCACAACACCACAACATTTTATTTTATAAAACATGCTAACCCAAAAGGCAAGATTATTTGTTCAATACTTACCCCAATATCTGGTAAAAATCCAGTGAATTACTCTTTTGAAAAGAAAAGGTGACAACACATTTTTGCAAGTATATACCAATAACAGTAATAAAATCATCTTCCTCAAATTGCTTAATTTAGCAGTATTAAGCCTTACATAACTTTAAACTGGAAGAAATGAAGGAAAATAATGCAGACAAATCTACAACGTGGGGTGCAGTTCCTGGTCCGTTAATCCCACTTCCTTTGCCCACTTCTGACTGCAGCTGGAGAGAAGAGATGCCAGGTGAGTCTTCCTGCTCTGTAGCCCAAGACCTTTCCCTGATTCTGGGTGAGCTGTTGGTCTTCACGGCAAACCTGAACACAGGGGAGTTAATTCCCTTTTTGCCAAGCGGAGGTAGTAGTTATGCACTTCAAATATCTGTCTCTCACGTGGACAATTCCAGAAGCATTCTACTTGCTTCTCAGAAGTCCTGGCAGGATTGAACCCCTCGTTAATGGTGGCAACTTCAGTAACAATCCCCTCCTTAGCTCTGCATTCTTCCTGTTTGTCTTGCTACTCACTTGGTTCGACACCGTGGGATCACCTTTCTAAAACTACCTGCACCAAACTGTTTATCTCAGGGGAATCAAGGTTAAGCCATGGACCTTATCCAGAATGGGACCACTCTCTCCAGCAATCAGTACATAAATACAGTGTACCAGGCAAGACAGAGGGAGACGTAGTTCACCCAGCAATTAAATGCAACAAGGGGTATTTTCGACACAATTATAAAAAGTGAGTATGTTCTAGTATTCAATAAAATAAAAATATATATACTGAAATGAAAAGGTGCTCACTGTTAATTAACTGAAGAGGCATATTACAAATATGTATAAGACTATATGTAAACATATATAAGCATATACATAAGCGTTTCACAAATATATATATCAAAAGATACAAAAATGATCTACACTATGCACTAAAATATCAATTTTTCAGTCTCCAGGTATTCACAATATAATCATTTTATTCTCTTAGCTTTACTAGTCTGTATGTTCTAATATTCTACCACATACACACTGCTTATGCATTTAAAAATATATTTTTTAAAAAGCTAACTATGTCCAATTTTCAACCCATTATTTTGCTATTCCAGGGCAGTTGTTACACAGTTCAGGGATGAAAGAGTCAGAGTAACCAGGAGAATTGTAAATGGACTAAAGAAAGCCCCATAATGCATTGTGGCAGGATAAGAATAGACAAGCCATGACCCAGCTCCTGTGTGGAGAAGGTCCCATAAATATCAGAGTCCAGGTCTGTCTGAGGTACATTTGCTCTTCCCGTAAATTCATTCACGTGCATTCATTAAAACACTCGGAGAACAAAGACACATTCTTCAGCCCAGATGGAGGAAAGGACTTGCTTTAAACAGCGTTTCATAATTTATGATTGCGGGGATTAGAAGCCAGCCTTCCTGCTTACTAACTTCACCTGATGTGACTCGGCAGGAAACTTCCACCACAACACACACGCTTTCCATAAGCTGGTTATCCTCCTCTACACTTAATCTTTTTCCCAACCAATCCCTCCAAAAGAAAATAAATATTTATAGATTAAAAGCAAACTGCCTTCTCATCCTTTACAGCTGTTGGTGGGCAAGCTGTTAAGCACAGTGTGTTTAATTAATGGATAGATACCATTAGAGAGACAGCCAGACCTGCATCCAAATGAGTTTGGATTCAAGGTGCCAGGAGATAAAGATCGGAAAGTGGAGTAGCTGAGCTGCAATTGGGTTCATTTATAAAGGAGGCTGTTAAAGGTCAACTGGGTTTCCTTGTGCTAGAGATAAAGAGATGCTATTAAAAACAATTGGAAAGTAATTCATAAGGGACCAGTAAGTCACTTGTGTTAAATTAATTTGTCTTTTTGATAGTGTGGCACTCATGATGGGAAAGTAAATTTACCTAAAATCAAGATCTTTCAAAAACAGTCATTGATCATGTCTTTCCTGAAAAGCCACTGGTAGAAGCTCCTATGGGCCCAGACCCCTCGTGCCATCTGATCATAGAATTACCCATTGTTCTTCGCAGCCTCTTTCTAGGCTGAGAATTAACCAATTATTCCTAAGGGCAGGAAGTGCAGAGATATTCCTCACGACACGCAGAGATGCCTGCTGCTGCTGCTGTCGCCCCGTTACTGCTCAGGAACTCACTGCTCAGCACCAGAACGACCATCGTGTACACAGTTCCTCTTCTGTGACATTCAGCCACATAGTAAAACATTCTGCCCATGGTGCTTCATTCAAAATCCCCTTAATCCCGTCTCCTCTCCAACACGCCACACACCAAACATACACATTCCAGGATGGAAGTTTTTTAATTTATCCAGAGATGTATCTACTATTGTGAACGACAGTGTATTTAACATCACATGGCAACGTGACACATTTTCTTTGTTCATCTCCTCTCCAGGCTAAATCCTGCCATTCAAGAACTGCAAATTCATTGCCTCCTCCCTGGTTTCCTCACACACCAAAAGGACGTGTGACAAAGGGCAACTTCTTTTAGTGCTTAGAAATGGCAACCCATTAAGTCATAGCTTCATTTTCCACTGGGCAAGATGAAGGTTGTGTCTACATGCTTCCAGACATGGGGAAGAGAACAGGAAAATCCACTCCATCTGACTGTGAGCTTTGTAGACTTAGACTGGGGGTGATCTGGTTCTCTCCCTCTGCTCATTGCCAGAGGAAAATTACTTGCTGCTCTTCTTTCTTTCAGGGTGTTGAAAACTATTGGAGTCTCTCTCTCTTTTTTCTAATGCCTTGGGAATAATGAGCAATTCCTTGAAAAGTTCTGTGTGTAAAAATCCTGCCATTTCAAGCCTGCACTCATGACAGCCCTCGGCAACAAGGTACTCCACCATTTTCCCAGCCGGCCAGGAGCGTCGGCCAAGGAGAGACAAAGAAGGCTAAAGGCAGTGAGTGTCACCCATGGACTGCTGGGTAGTGTTTGCAGGTTTCAATAACAGCTTCACAATTTAGAATCTACACTAAAAAAAGGATTCCCAGTCACAGAGCACAGGGTTTCTCCTGAGCCTGTCCTCTTTGAAAAACTAGAGACATGGCCACGTTCAGCATTACCTTTCTCATGTTCGGCTTTCACAAACATGTTTTTTGATAGGATTTGCTTTAGGCTGGAGTCAGTGGAGAAAACCCCAGCAGTGCAAGCGGCAAGGGGAGGAGGGTTCCCTGCTGTGAAGAAAGTTAATGAGAAACAGCCCATCACGGGAGGGGCCGCTGGTAATGGCAGGAAAAACATTCTCTACCTCCCTGAGCCTCTTGTTCTAATGCTAGGTACCTGAAACCACGGGTGGTGAAACTATGGCTTGAGAAACAAGTAAAATGCACACCATACATTTTTCTATTTTGTCTCCCAACCTCTTCCCACATTAATGTGGGATCAGCGCCCATGTCTCCTGGGGAATGTGTCTCACATATATCTACCATGTTGTTAAGATGTGGTGGAAGCTGCTATCTTACAGCCCCTCAGTCTCTCTGCCCACACTTGATGGCCCAAGGATGGTCACCTGCCCAGGCAAGGCCTGCCCCTAGCTTCACCTGCTGGGCTACAGTTGACTGGGTGGGCATGTGAAAGAGTAATAGTCATGCTAATAATAACCACAATGTATTAGTGTTTATGAGCCAGGCATTTTTACATTTTACCTCCATTCTCACAATTGTCTGACGTATGTAACTTTACTATTTCTATTTTGTGGAGGTGACTAGTGAAACACAGGTGAGTAAGGATCTCACCCAGGGTCACATACCTAGCAAGTTGCAAAGCTGAATCTGGCTTTGTACCTATTAGCTACTGCCTCAAAAATTCTACATTAACTCCTCATCTCTGAAAAGAACAGTCATTTATTCTTTTGATCTGGGGGTCAGATGAGTGGCAGCTGGCCTCAGCTGTGGGGCTCTGCTGTTCTTGGCAGAGACCACACAAGCAACTGAGTAAGCAGGGTGTCAGCAGATGCAGCCTGGATTCGGTGGGCAGTTCTCTTCCAGGGTCTCTTATCCCCTCCTGGGACCTGATGGTTGGACTCGGCATGTTCATCTCATGGAGCAGCCAAAGAGTAGAATAGAGTCAGCATCAGAAGAAGCCACCTAAGGCTGGGCTCAGAATCAGCACACTGAGATTTCTGCTTCAAGCATGAATGCATGAAACAGGACACGGAGCCTTTGGGAGAGGAGAATTTAACCACCAAAATCAAGAATAAAGATTCAAGGAGAAGGGAAGAATAGAAGGGAAGAACAGTGCCACCACCTACTACGTATCTGAATAATTTTACAGGCATTTTCCATCTCAAGCTGAGAAACTTTCAGTTCTTTGTCAGTAGCTAACACTGTGTGGTGTGAAGCTCTAAGCTTGTCACCATCTACCTCCCCTGGTATGGTAGATACAAAGGATGCAGGGACAAGACGGAAAGTTTCCAGGATTCCCATGACCCTGGGACCAGCTGTCCTCAAGTCACTGTTATGTCCCTTTCGTTTGACTGCTCAGGGCTGCTTCTGATGTCCTTGATCACTTCGTTTTCTAAGTTGGTTAGATTTCCTATCACGTGTTACCCACAAAGTCCTGAGCAGAACAATACCCTGTAATTAAACAATAATAATAATAAGCTGCAATGATCCATGCTAACACCTACAACATTCAACACGTATCTAATGCATCTACTATTCTGATGGACATGATACGAATAGGAGATGGGAAAGAATGGATACAACTGAACCTCAAAGAACTCATAATTTAGGAGGCTCAATACACATGTAGCTCATGATACTGAAAAAGGAATGCCATTTTCTCCTACAGAGACATAGAAAAGATGAGATTAAGCTCTGATTTGGGTAGAAATAGCAATGTCTCTCAGAGGAGTTGGTATGTGTTGTCCAGTCCTGGAAGATCCTGAGAATTTCTACAGAGCAGAAAAAATAGATCAGTGGCAGTGAAGGGTTTTGGGCAGAGGGCAGGGTGGTGAGGACAATAAGTAGTGTCACAGAGGCATAAAACTACAAGATGTCTGATGAGGGAAGCAACATCGATAGATGATTGGTAAACATTCAAGTGAAAAGTTGGAAGAAATCATTGATGTGGTTCTGAGAATTTCACAAGGCCTAGTTTAGCTGGCAGAATTGCTCTGCCCTACTTAGCAGGCACTGGGTCCCTAACGTGCACTGGATTGTCGAAGGTGCCCCTTGAGATTGTCCTACTCCTTTCATCCTGACACTCCACTTGTGAAGAACCTTTTCATCATAATTTGGTTTCCTACGTAGGCCTCCTCTAGGGAAAAGAAGAAGCTAACCAGCCTACGGGAATATTTTGGCAGTTATTTCTCTGCATAAATTAAAAAACTGACAACCTAGTTTATAAAACAAACTCTTGGAAGTCTAGTGTACAATCAGGACTCTTTATTTTACATGAATGCAACATGGGCTAAGCAAAAAGGATGCCCTAGAAAATGATCAATTTGGCTCGTACAGGAGGAACGTCAGGTACCAGGGCTGCCACAAAGCCTTCAGAAGTTGCAGCTGAGGTTCTAGTTTTGTTTTCATCATTGTAGGGCTTCTGTTCATGTGTGAAAATGCTAATAGCTGTGAGGTCAAACTTTATAGCTCATGAACAAGAAGGAAGAAAGACATTACTTTGCTAGTTCCAGCAAAGAAAACTGCAAAAATCTCCAATTGTTCAGATTTGCATTATTTGCATCATTCGTGCAGGGAGGTCCAAGAGATTGGGCCAGTTTGAGATCACGTAGTCAGAGATGGTTGAGAATCTTCTTCCAAAGTTTGAGGAATGAAAGAATGTTGTCTCCTTAACAGACAAAATCAGTGTTAACAACTCTGTTTACTATGAAAGGATACTAGAAGAATCAAGTCTGGACCTATAGAGTAGAGGCATGGATCTGCCCCATCCTCCACATCCCCTGCCAAGGATAGAGAAGTCCAAAAATTTTACTCCCTTTTGTTAAAGTCAAGATGTGCAGTCTTCCAAGTAGAATAAACTTTCTGACTAAATCAGTGTTGGTTAATAATGAGGGTGGGATATTAAATTTATGTTGAAGTTAGAAAATCTGACTCAACTCCAAATGAAAACAAAAAGTAGGTATGTTTATCTCTATTGCTCCCTTGGAGATGCACTCATATGCCCTGGAATTCTGATCCAGGATTTGGAATTGGCAAAGTTTTAGATGCTCAAGGGAAATACCAGAAAGAAAAATGATATACTTGGAGCATGCATAGCGATTCTCTAGGTCTTGGACCAGGCAATCGGACTTCCCTTACCCCTGCCGAAGAATCTCAGCATTGCTTTCAAAATAAGTCTGGTACCTGCAGTACTACTCACAGATCAACAGTGTTTCAGTGATGAATAATTTCTTCAGCTTTGATTAAACCAGGGACTATTTGGGCAGGTCAAACACAGTCCATTAATATACTTGTTAAATTCAGAGTAGTTAAAGTCATGGTCAATAATACAAAGTGTTCAAAGGGAGACATGAAATATAATGGGAAAAGGCAATGACATTAAAGACCAAAGCTCAGTGGCTTACTGTGTGTATGCCCTTGAGCAAGGTACAGCCTCTTTGATCTTGTGTCTTCTTTTGTGAAGGAAACCTGGTGAACAAGTTAATCTCAGTTGGGCGTGGTGTCACAAGCCTTTAATCCCAGCACTCGGGAGGCTGAGGTAGGAGGAGCATTGTGAGTTTGAGGCCGGCTTGGGACACGAGCACAAGGCCGGCCTGAGCTACATAGTGTGACCCTGCCTCAAAAAACTAGGGCCGGAGTTTGGCTCAGTGGCTTAAGCACCTGTCTGGCAGGTGCAAGGCTGTGAGTTCGATTCCCCCCCCCAAAAAAAAAGTTAATCTCTAAGAATCTTTCCGTGTGGTAGAAGATTGCACTACAATGCCCAACTCTCAGACTTTTCCAGGCTCTATGACTAGATGTTTTCACAGTGTGCTTGGTTATTAATGAGAACGATGGGATAATGGGTCATGATGGCGGGAACCATTGTATCCACACCAGACAATCCCTGATAACTACTTTATATGGCACAGAAGTACATTTCTCCATGTTTGGAATCACACAAATCTGTGTTCAAATTAGGTGTCTTCTACATTGCCCAGTGTGAGGGGCATTGTGAATAAACAACCAACAGGACTTGGCTCCTGTCCTTTATGTAAAGGGCACTCAACAGTGGCTCCTTCTCCTTGACTTTGATTCTGAAAGAAAGAGGAAGTACGAGTGCAGAATCTAGTCTATCATACCCATGAGAAAGAAGGCCAAGAGCTACAGATTTTTAAATCGGCAAGAAAATTAGAACTTTTTTGTTCTTTTCATAATGAGGGCTGGAGGCTACAAAGTTTCCAACATGTAGATTAGGATGGGTCACCCATTAGGGTTCAAGAGTACAGCGGAATGAGTTGGCCCGGCCTTTCTCCTGATACCTGCCATGATGAGGGCAATTCTCAACTTCATCCTCACCTCCTCCCAGTTTGCTGAGTCTCCCTTCCTTTGTTGTATTATTGACTTTGGCAAATTAAGGAAAAGTCTGTTCCAGGTGCCTGCCTCTGCTGAAGAAGGTGGGTCAAAGCCTCTGGTCTGTAGTCAACTAGGACTGGGCTTAAATCCTAAACTGATATTGGTTTGTTCCAGTTACATCATCTACCATCAAAAAGATGAGCTGACAAGTGTCCATCATATGACTTGTTAAGTAATCTTTAGTAGCCAATCCATGAAACACTGTGCAACAGAAAAGGAGGATTTCATGTACCAGGATAAAAAAGTCACCAAAATATTTTGGTATGCAAAAGAAGCAAAGTACAAAACTGTTTAAATAGTATGCTACCATGGGTAAGGAAAAGATCAAAAGAATATATTCGAACTAGGCATGACAGTGCATACCTGTAATCCCAGGACTCTGGGAGTCTGAGGCAGGAGGATTACAAATTCCAGATCATCTTGAGCTACTCAGTAACTTAATGAGAACTTGTCTAAAAGGAAAGACGGAGAGACAGACAGACAGACAGAGACAGACAGACAGAGACAGACAGAGGGAGGATAAAAGGAAGAAATAAAAAGAGAAAGTAAATAGAAATGAAGGAAGGAAGGAAGGATGGGGTTGTAAGTCAGTGCAAAGTACTGCAAAAAATATATTCACATAGTGTATACACTTTTTCAATTGTATGCACAAAGAAATGCTGAAAGATATTCAAGAAATTATTAAAGTAGTTTACTGTAGGGCTTTGGGGAGGTGGCACAGAATGAGGTGAGAAAGCAATTGTCAGTGTGCAAATTTTATATGATTTTGGTTTGGGGATAAGTCAATATATTTGCTATTTCTAAAATGTTAAGTTCGAAAGAAATTTTCCATGTGTATTTCTTCAGGTAGTGCTAGTTGCTATTGCAAATAAATCACAGAACTCAAAGGATCAATGTATATTTATTTCTCACTTAAACCAAAAGGCATGATCAGTCAGAGCTCCAACCCCTGTTGAAACAGGTCATCTGCTATGCACTTACAGTGCTGTGAATCAGGTAGGAGTGAGGGGAAGGAGGCTTGGGTCTAGAAAGGGTGAGATAATTGTTTTGACCAGAATTCAGCCACATGGCCACCTCGAGCTGCAAAGGAAGCCACGAATGAGTCTAGTGAACAGGTAACCTGTCTCTGATACTCCTGATGGGTTTTATTTATTTGTTCAGCAAAGTTATTACTAGACCTATTCTTTGAGCCTACAGCACTAACTGTTCATATGCCAACCGGCCCTTATCTGATTTGGTTTAACACAACACAGACTTATGATAAGACATGCACATTCACTAATCTCATCCTTCTTCATCAAATTATTTAGTCTTAGGTTAAAGCCAAACATCAAAAGTTGTATTATTAGGGACAAATCAGTTTGTTTACTTCAAGACTGTAGGCTGTTGTTCCATTTATGGATCCTAGGAAGTACAAAAAAGAACAGTACTTACTACATAATTCCCCAAAAATAGGCACTGTTAGGATCAATGAGATGTCTAGGATAGAGGCAATATTTACTTAGCAGAATAAGGAAATTCAGAATAAGCAGTTAAGATTACTCTGTATCTCCAGGAGAAAGTGGTGAATCATTTTATTCACTTTTCCAGGGCTATTTGATTCTAACCTTCCATTATTTTTGAACTATTGTACTATCAAAGGCAAAACAAATCATATGCCTGTGGAAAGGCAAATGAATTGTCTGGTGCAGGGACAGCCCTCCTTTTCTGTGCAAAAGCTACATATGGTCCCATCTGAAAATTCATTTCAGTAGCCCTGGTCTATAAATGTGTCTGTTCTCTGGATTCTCTTCTGAACCAGTTAGATCATACCTGGCTCTTTGTTAGCTGTGAGTTAAATAAAATCTTTAGTACGCATTTGTTTTTGATGAGTATGAAAGCCAGTTCATATCCTCTTTTGAATGTATCCAGTAATGCCAGTAATTGCTGAGGATTTGTGCAGCTGGCTCTTGTGAAGTTATCTTGTTTTCTTTTTTTGGTTTATTTATGTGTTTTGTTTTCTCTTTAAGTTATACCTATAATCATTACCAGAAAAGCTGTTATGTAGTATAGCATAAAAATCAAGCAATGAAGCAATTTTACTATCTTCTGCTTCCATCCCCACCCCAACTGTTAGGAAGCTCTGCCGCCATAATATCATCAGAAAGCCTGCTCTGCTGACATTTCAGGCTCCCACAGAAAATACTGTGAATCTTTAGAGAAGACCTTATTTGCAAGATTTGTTCAACAAAGAGGTTGGATAAGCATCTTGGATTAAACCTTCAAAGCCGCGGGCTTTTGGTTACTTTTTCCCGATTAACCTGAGAACACTTTGAAAGGCTGTTCTTTATCATAATATAGTTTTTTTTTTTTTTTTTGGAAACCTTCAGTTTTCATGAGGAACACTTCTTTACAAAAGTGTTCACGCATTTCTTCTAATTGGCAATTCTTTTATTTTGCAGAAAATTGCATATTTAAATTTTATCTGCAGAGGATATTTGGTGTGAAGTATTAAGGAATTAGGCGGCTAATGGAAAATACATTTTCCCTACTGATAACACATCAAAATCTGTTAGTCTATCCATTAATTTCTAGCTGTTTTGCCTCCAGGAAGCCCAGAGCTAAATTTGCGACTTGACTTTAACAACTCAGTAGGACCTACCTGCCTGCACTCCAGCATCCTCTAGCCTCGGCCTTGAATCCTAATTCATATTTCACCTGTTCCTGCTTTTACTTATTTATGTTTCAAATATTCTTGCCGTTTTATTGTGTGCATTTTACGAACCATCTCTATTTCTTTAGGCTAGATGTAAGGAGTATATTTATATAGGTAGATTACATATGCTCTGTTTGTAATCTTATAATAGAAATTCCTGGAAAAAATTAGTTGCTTTTATCAAAATTCTTTCTCTTTGTATTTCATTCTGAAACAACGAAACACCTACACTTAGGTATCTTATTTAAATTACTCATGTGCTATGTAACAACTTAATACACTTCAGAAATTGATAAACAAAGTCACAATAAAATAAATTAGCATCTTGCTTCTTCCTAAAATGACACAATGATTTACATCATTTAAATATATTTTCAACTTCTATAAATATTTTCTAGCATGTCATTTTTTATTATGAAAGTACCTTCTCATCACCAGAATCCCATTAGTCTTTTCACACACCTCTCACCGGGTGCAGGCTGCCATTATGCTTGCAGGTTAAGAATGAAATTGGACAGGATTACATCTCAAGGACTGGAGTTGCATCTAAATCACCCTGAGAGCCTAAGGCTCTGCAGATCCCATTAGAGAGGTGAAATGTTCGTAAAAAGAAGCTAAAGTACCACCTTACAAGGGAAAAGAAAATGAGTTAGTCTGCTGCATTCCTGCTGCGCTGGGGAAAGTTCATTTGATACTATAGTATTTAAAGCACACTGTCAGCTCAATCACATGGAATAAAGAAAAAGAAAAGAAACAAAAAAGCATGCTGGACAGGGAGACCCAAAGCTGGGTTCAAATTTGATCTTTGCAACTCATTAAGCAGTAATTTTCTATGATTTTAAAATATGGGAACAATTAGCCTTTCAACTTGTTGTGATGATTCAGTGCAAACATGTTTGGCATGGAACTGGGTTCTCTCATTACTTGCCCCTTTCTGCTTTGCAGTTAAGAATTAACTCAGTGTAAGCACGAACCCCAGGACTTATTTAACCTCTTTCCTCATGACTGACTGCCACACTCAGGCAGCCTTCAACAACCACAGCTCAGGGCTTTAGATTTTCCCTTTCCTGGAGACGTACCGGGTTATTTGTGTGGACATATTTTATGTTGTCTTAACTACCTCTGAGGCTTCCATTTATGCATTTATTTACTCACTCATGCCAGATCAAATTTTCCAGAGTTGTCCCCCATCAACTTGTTCCATTTTATCAGTTATTATGCAAAGTAAAAGTAAAGAATACAAAGTTTGTGAAAAGATTTGAGAGTTATTCATTTTTCTTAATATGGACACGAATTGTCACTTTCATTGTTATCTCCAAGTTTACTGAAGATTGATGGAAGAGGGGCCTTTTGTAAAGTTAACATAGCAAATCAACTTGAAGAGTCCTCTCCAGGAGTATTCTTTGGCAGATTGATTTGGAAAACAGAATACAAGGAAACTGGAAATCTGAAAAGTGATTTCTTTGAAAGTATCAAACATCTACTGCAGGCCTTGGGTGATCACCTATTGCAGATCTTAATGTACCTGAAAGTGGGGGAGGATGCTCCCCCTAGATTGAAGGCTATTCCTTTTGCAGCCAATACTTTGGGGTATGATAATTTGAAAACTTGTCTTGCATGTTATTACTACAAGTTTGAAAATAAAAATAGGGCTGGGCTCTGTAATGGGAAGAAATTGGAACAATTCTGATTTAAGTCCCTCCATTGGGTTTCATGGAATATACTATGCTTCTCGAAGGAGGTGAAGCATATAAAATATAATACTTCACAAACTGACTTGGATGTGAAATCCCTTTTCTCCCCCTCATGGAACATGATATGGAAATAGGGCTCAAGTGAATATGCTTTTGGAAACACTAATCATTTTAGCTCCTTATTACCATATACAAATATCCACAAACTTAGCTTAAAAACATGCAGAATTTGTAGGTCAGGAATCTGGTCACAGTTTGGCATCATCTTCTGCAAGCTATAATAAAGGTGTCACTCCAGGTTGGCACAGCATCTGAACATTCAGTGGGGAAAGGATTCATTCCAAGCTCTCTCAGGTTGTTGGCAGAATTTATTTCTTACAGTTATAAA